>RJWT010052074.1:0-10621 GCA_004365215.1 Cuniculus paca
TTCTTCGGGTTTCTGGATGCAGGGCTGAGGGGGCCTGAGGACATTCGGTGGAGCTTCACCGACCACGCAGTCCGAAACCACTGCCCTTGGTGACCTCAGAGCCACCACCTGCTCTGGCGATCACCTTGCACAGTCCCCTCACTGTGGTGTCCTGATGGCCTTGCACACATCTCCCTGACGGTCTATCTCCTGGGGGCATGGACTGTGCCCTGAGCCCTTGCCTGCCCCACTCTGCATGTTTGCACTTGGGAAGCCCGCCCAGGAGGCCCTGCGCCCCAGACTCGTGTCCATAGCAGCAGCCCCTGAGTACCTGCATGTCAGGGACCCCTGTGGCGTGCCTGGGTGGCCTGCTCCCTGGAGTGCTCCTGGGTCTCTTTTGCTCATTGCTTTAGGTCATGGCTTTGTCTGTGGCATGGGGCAGTTTGACACCGATGCATCTCATCCTTCCCTACAAAGATGTATTATGCTGCTACACATGTGAATTCAAGCCTTTCATCGTGTTCCCCTCATCATCTCTTCAAACATTCCCTTCCTCATCCTTCCCACTCTCTATGCCTGCACTCCATTAGGTCTGCCTGGTCCAACCCGCAGCTCTCTACCTCTTTTACTACTTTCTATTCCTCCATGCTGATGGTGTCTGCAGATACATCTTCCATTTTTCTCAGTTCCATTTCCTATGTATCTAATTGGTAATTTACTCCATCCACTGAGCTCCTATTGTGAGTGACTGGTTTACATTTCCAGACATTCTACTTGATTCATTTTCATATTTGCCTCTTCTTTTTGCCATTTCTTATTCTTTTATCTTTTAGTAAATTCCTTCAACAGTGCTTTACTTGTTACAAATGCACATATTCCACAGTTTCTATATACTAAGTCCTTTCAAGTTCCTGCTATGCCTGCTGATTCTCATCATGAATATTTTCCTTCAGTTGTTTGTTCCATTGTGAATTTTTCTACAAAATAGTACTTATCGATATAAACCCTGTTGTAGCTGAGGTTATAGGCTCATCAGAGTCATTTTTATGGTAATTTGTTCTTGGGCTATGCATAGACTAAAAAGTACTGTACACATTTCTTATCTGAGTGAGACATGTTACTGGTTAAATTTGTCAGAAGAGACTGATCGCCCTCAGAGTCTAAGCCAAGGCGGGAAAACACTCTTGGCATCTCAGGCTGACACTGGGCTATTTTTTAAGTTCACACTTTCACTCCCATTACAGCCTGAAGAGGCCAGACCTTGGACAGTGGTCTCGGTTACAGTCGTTTGTTTCATGGGAGCCCATTTTCTTCTGATCTTGTGTGCGCCTAACTCTAGGTCCCTGAGGCTGATGACTGCTGGGCGGGGGACTTCCGGTGGTCCATTTCCGGCTGTCCACTTCCGGTGGTCAACAGTATTCTGATCGCTGATCATATTCTCAGCACTAGTCCCTCCTCCTGTACTGATAATCCAAGCCATCTTTTGAAAAGGATGTTGTCTACATTATGACTAAGCTTTTGAGATTTTTTTGGAGAGTTTAGGTTATCACTTCTATCATGTTTCCGATAAAACAAAAACATAATTATATTAATCATATGTTTTCCGCAGCAAAATGTAGGCTGTCCTCATTCTGACACAAGTAACTTAAAAAGCTATATGGCAACTGGCATTACAACCGCAAAAGGAGAAATATAATTTTCTGATGGATCATTTCTTTGTTTCCAAAAGGGCCTCTGTTAAGCTAAAAGTCTAAGAGAAGAGAACATATTTTTGAGCTTTCTGAGTCATATTAATTAGTCAATGTTTTCAAAGTGCTTTTTGAGATGAAATCATTATTCAACAGCAAGCCCAGGTTTTTGTTATCATAATGATGGCTTCTTTTAAAGATGCTAATTGGCCCACCTGCCATGAAAGAAAAATTTCACCTTTGCATTAATGACTGGAAACAACTTCGAAGCCATCTTGTTTATTGATTCACAAGTTTAAACTTCATAGGCAAGAAACATATATTTTACCATTTCAATAGTGTTGAGAATCACTGCAGTGAGGAGTTGATATTACTGTGTGCCTCCTAAAAATAGAATGTTGCTGGTGTGGGAGCCATGAATTAAAACCCATTATTCTCATTGTTTCCATATCATTATTTCTATAGATGAGAAATATTTTCACATTTCTCAGCAGAGTAGAACTTATTGAAATAGTCTATTCTCAACACTTGTCTTGTGAATATTGTTTCTATGTTGTTTCTCTTTCGTTTTTTGTAGAGAGGAAGAATTATTAAGTGATGTATTAGCATTTAAATAAACTCTTAAAAACATCAATTCAAGAAGATTCAAAAGCCAGCCTTAAAGAACACAAGGAATATTTAGCAACTTTGACAGTAATGAGAAGATTTTTCTCAGATTCTTCTCTAAAGTGCAAAGAAAGAATAGTATGGTCCTCTAATGTTATCCAAATATTGGTTGCCTTTTTTCCCAAATTATATTTCCACCCGCACTGTATTATGTTACATATCAGATATTTGATATGGTATTTGAAAGGGATTAATTTTTTCCCAAGTACTAAAACGAGTTTTTACAAATCTTCCCCAACAGAATCAAAATGATTCAGAAAGCAACACTATTTGCCCTTTTCTCTACAGAGAGCGAGAAGGCTAAAAAAAACCAAAACAAATCTAGCATAGAGAGCCAAGTACCGTACAGCTCTTCTGAACCTTATACCTAAAAATAAACGTCATTTTTAACACTTTTGACACTTGTTTGAAAAGAGTTGTTCTAAAAGAATATTCTAGAAAAAAATGCAATCCAAATGTCCCTTCTTTTTAATTAGTTCTGAAGCGTTTGTTCCATAATCAAATGGCCAGTGGTGTGAGCGCTGTGCTAGTGGCAGGCACTTGTGGACGCGGGGCTTCCCTGCCAGGGACCGAGGGACCCTGAGGGGACTGAAGTCCTCATTTGTCACAAGGGCAGCCCAGGGCCAGAAGGGCCGCGGAAGCATCGAAAAGCACTAAACTGCCCGGGATAATCTGTCTATTTCATTTCTAGAGCAAGCCCAGCTGGAATTTTTGAAGCTCCGCTGATGTATCATGTTGAGAATCTGGCTGCTGAACCAAAGTCCTGTTTCTCAAGTTCCGATTTTAACCAGGCTGGTCTGTGAATTTTCACACTGTCAAAACTCTCGTCCATCATTTTTCTTCTAAGTCTAAACAAGAGCTGTGAGTGGCTAGGCAGTCAACTCTGCCGTCCATGGTGAGTCCAGAGAGGCCGTCTGATAGACCTAGCGGCCACAGGTGTGTGAGTCCCTTGTGACCTGGGAGTGTCGGAGACGGTATTTTACTAGTGGTGAGTAAGCTGCGGCGGGTGTGGCGGTGTCTCTTGTCTGAACGGTTCCACGAGTGAGCGGAAGCGCGCACGCGAATCTGCAGCTCTTCGGTGTGATAAGTACACGGACAGAGTGCTTGTCTGAGTGTCTGGCTGCCAGGGGGAAGAAGTCATCTGGGACGCATGGGAAGCTCAAAGAAGTCTTCCACAGGAGGGTTCCCACCGAGATTGAAAGATAGAAGGGAGAACCAGGGTCACCCTCAGAGGCCGGAGATGGGATGGTGGTTTAGGGAAACTGAGAAAACTCACTCATCATGACTGCAGTACAGCGTGCACCCTGGGGAACAGTGAGAATTGAGACTCCAAAGACAGGGACGCACACACGCGCACACACACACCTACTTACACTTTAGTATTGCAGCCCTTTAATAAGGGAACCTAGAGGTGAGGCTGTGCTTCTTTAAGAAGGGTGCATTTTGTAGGGATGTTACAAATGTAACGCCCTAACTCAGCACACACTGGTTCTGGTTCTGGTTCTGCTCCTGCGGGTCAGGGGTCTGGCCAGGGCTTGGCAGCTCACAGCGACATGGTGAAGGCATCAGCTGGCTGGGTTCTCTTCGGCGGATCCTCTCTGAAGAGCAGGTTGCAAGTCACTTCCAACTCCTTCCGGTTGTGGGTGGGCTTATTTTCTCGTGGTTCTACACGGGAGCGTCTCAGATCTTGCTGGCTGTCAGCTTGGTGTCCCTCCCACCCCCCACCCAGCTGCCCGCTGTGTCCCACCGTGTGGCTCTGTCCTCAAGCGGCGCTTACAGGTCCACGGCACAGCAGTTGGCCATTCACGCACCGGGCAGCAGTGCCTCCCTCCAGCCTGCGACGGTGGACTCTTCCACGGTGAGCAAAAGCAAACGTGAACATTAAATCGTGAAAAAATGATTACCGTAAAGGACACATGGCTGTTAGTGTCCTTCAAATACTCCCCCTTGTTTAAGTAAACTTATCCCATCTTTTTTATCACTTTCATTAAAGAAAAACAACTTTATAAAGATGTTTGTTTGTTTCACAGAATTTAAACTTGTTTCATCAAATTAAAAATTAGATAATGGTTTACATTTTAAAAGTAGATTATTCCCCTTGTTGCATTAAAAGCAATGTAAAAATAAGTAGCCTATGTACCTTGCTGGTGAATTCCCATAATACTCTATTCCCCTGGGTCTTTGAGCTCATCTTCTTCTGTTATTTATTTATTTATTTTCTGTTTTGGCCACTGGCCACATTCTGAAGTGGTTCTAGAGGTCCTCTTTTGTGACTTTTTATTAGATTTGATTAAAAAAAAATACGGTGAGTGCTGCTGCTGCATGCCATCTAACAGAAAGGCAGGTTTGTAAAAACATAAGAGCGTGTCCTCGTCCGCCTTATTCACCAGATCTGGCACTGTGCAACTCCTGGATCTTCTCCAAAGTCAAAGAGACCATGAAAGATAAACATTTTGAATCAAGTCAGGACATCGAGGCAGCCAGGACGGGGTGACTACAGACCCTCAGGAAAGAGGATTGCAGAACTGCTTCGGAAGGTGCCAAGAACAATGGGACCAGTGTGTCTGAAGCAACAGGGCAGATTATCATGGGGCTGAATGGCGGCGTGTCTCACTGGAACACATTTTAGAATGTAAAACGTCACCACGCCTCGCAACTCTTTTGGCTATGGTTTTCACTCCCTAGTTTTCTAGTGACTTCTGTTGAGAAATTGGAGGTGAATTCTTTTGGAAAATGACTGCTATAATAAGATATAATAACAATATGTAGATACAGAGCAAACATTCGCAAATCAAAATCATCGAGAATAAAGAGTTGATGAACAAATTGTGATCAAAATAGGTCACAAAAACCTGGACAGGAGAAACAGTGATTCTGTGTGTGATGCCTACAGGAAAGGGAAAATAACATTGCCCTGTTAGAGTCCATTGTGTCCACCCCTCCTCCACAGTCCACGGCAGGGCACCAGGTGCTGAGAGCCGGGGCTGCTTCCTGGGAGCCGTTTGACCTCTGGGAATGACTAGCATTGAGCAAGGTAGGAAATAAAACCAGAAAGTGGAAATTCCAAATGCAACATGGAATGGCTTCCTTACTGAAACAAGAGAGGAGAAAACCGAACGTTCCATCTATTTGCCCAACAAATATTGATACCGCCTACATGCTGGCTACTTTCTAAGTCACTGCAGATGTAAGGAAAATCAAAGAACACTCTGTTCTCATTGTCTCTAAGTTGTTCTTGACCTTGAGCTCACACCGATGAAATGAACTCCTTTACACTTGCTCCGGTCAGCACCGTGGCCACCAGCCGCAGGCGGTGACTGAGGACTTGGAACATGGCTGGGGTCCAAGTTGTGCTGCAAGTGTACAACGAACACTGCATTTCACAAATCGTGTGCAAAACCCCAACATCATAATTTTATATTGCTTACAAGTAAAAATAGTATTCTGGTACATGGAGTTAAATCATAAAATATGTAAATATATAAAACAGGCAGTACGATTTTAGCCTCACCTAGGCCTCTCCCTGCGGCTCCTCTCTGTGGCTGGCGTGTAGTATGCATTCGCTACGGGACAGTGCTCTGACTCATGGGTGTCCCACTTCTGTACCCTTTGTGCCCAGGACGGCACCTGTCCCACAGTCCCACGGCCACCTGGGACTGTAATACAGTAAAGGATCAGGTTTTGCAAAACGGTTTCCTTCCAGAAAATGGCATTCTTGGCACAGCACGGTGGTGACCCACCAATACAGTAGAATGACAATGGTCTCTTCTCGGCTCCAGCAGGGCAAGGGGAGTCCAATGAAAGGATTTCCTTAAATCAGTATTTTTTTTTTTTGCTAATGAATTTTTTAAAGCCTTTCTTACCATTTGCTGCTTTTATACGATGCAGTAAGTAAATAAGCCAGCATGGGTCATGGAAGAACTGAAAGACAGCTCCTGTGTACTGAACACAGAGAACGACGCTGGAAACCCTTCTTCACATCCCTGCGAAACTTACCGCCAGATGCTTTCCTTTCACCCAGTGCACGCTTGGCTTCTGACCCTGGGGATGCATCAGGTTTTGGATCCACGCCTGCCCTTGGACCGAGTCAATATTTGGTTTTGGTGGCCTTGATGTTCAGTGGTGTCACAGAGTTTGTTTCTCCCTCCTCTGGCCTGGACCATACTCCACAGCTCTGGCCCCTTAGCCTTTCTAGAAAATTCTTTTTTTTTTTGAGACAGGGTCTCACTATGCAGTTCAGGCTGGCCTTGAGCTCACTTTGTGGCCCAGGCTGGTCTAAACTCACAATGGTCCTCCTGCCTCAGCCTCCCAAGTGCTGGGATTACAGGCATGTGTCACCACACCTGGTGAAAATTCTAAGTTGCACCCATACAAACAAAGATATTGTTGCTTTGAGCTCTTCACCTGTGAGCAATATAAATCCTCCCAAACAAAGAGACTCCGTCCCATGATCCACTTTGGTACCACCGATGCCTTTTTGCACTCCCTGCAAGGAGAGTGGAACGTTTCTGCCCCAAAGCCCTGGTGATTAGGGGACGTGGGACGTCTGCAGGGTCCAAAGGGTCCCCTGACTACTTGTTGAAAGCATGGTGTGCTGAGGATTTACACAGAAGATTTACACTACACAGAATACACAAACTGAACTCTGTAAGACGTATCATTTTTCTGTAGTGTTTCACTTTGTTTAATTCTGTCTCTCTGTCGCATCCTGCCAGGCTGGCAGAATATTCAACCCAGACATGACTGAGGCTCCTTATTTAATCAGCATCTAAGCACACACAGACACACACAGACACACACACATACACACATGCAAAACAAGGATGGCCTTCTGATCTCCAGGCAATGCGCCACCTGCTGAGGTCTTGGCCACCAAGTTCACACAGAAGTCCCCTGACTCTGGCGGTTGTTAACGCCTGTGTCACCCATGAGGCTGGACACTGCTCCTAGAGGTAGGGACCTCATGACACAGGACCCACACCCTCCAGCCCTCATCATTAGTCTCAACTGCTAAGTTCTCTATTCTTCAAAGCAGCTGTGAAACAGGAAGGAATACACAGAGCCCCACTGGTCTAGAGACAGGCAGACCTCTCTTTTCTTGCCTGGGCATCTTTCTCTGTTTTTTTCTCTTTCGAAGTCTTCACACTCAGACACGGTGTTTGCAGGTGCCTACAGGATGTTATAAAGGACAGAGTCAGGGACTCCAAGTTACTTTAACTAAGGCTTTGATTCCTGACTGCTACACAAGGCAAACTATGGTACGAGAGAGGAGAATGGGAAACACAAGGAATAAAAAACATAAATGAGTGTTTTAACCAACTAACCTGGGACAGGCACAGTGAAAAACACAGATTTAGGAAATAGCTTCTTTGGTTTTTCAGTCTCTAGTGCACTACTGTACACACAGTACCGTACTTGGCTTACTATATAGGTTACACAAACGAATGAATGAATGAATGTTCGGCAAGACTGCATTGACTCCTGCCTTTCCTGAGAGCTACCAAATTAGAGCCCCCTGGATCACTCTTCCTGAGGCAAATTACTGTTAGGCCAACAAAGTCTACCAAATCAGCTCCCACTGAAAGAAAACTAAATGCAAAGATAAGACAGAGCGTGGGCGAAACTGACACTTTCAACATGTCCCCAGGCTGACGGAACTCAATTTCTTTACCAACTAACAAATTACATGTGTCCACTCCTCTCCTACCCTCTCAGTATGAGAAATGTCTCTCTCCTCTGTAAAAGCAAATCCTCTGACTATGTTTGGGATTTGTATTAGTGAGCTTCACTGTAATAACAGACCTTAACATCTCAGCAACTCATGACTTCAGAGATGTGCTTCTCGGCCACACTGTATGTCCTTGGGTGGCCAATGAGGGCCCACTGGAGTCGCAGGGCTGCTTCACAAGTCTCCTCATCCCAGAAGTCAGGCCGAGAAGGCAGCCAGGTAGAGCACATTGTCTTTGTGGCAAAGGGGAACAAGGAGATGGCCTATGTTAGGTCCACTCATATTCTGTTGGCCAAAGCACGTTGGTGTGATGGAGATGTACATTGTCTTACAGGGAATGGGAAGCCAATAATTTCACGGAATAATCCAGTTTGGTGTCACATCTTTCTCACTTCCTCAGGAAGCTCCCTCATCAAAGTGATACAGGGAAACGAAACTACCACCCTACTGGATGTCCTGTACGAGTTCATGTTCTCTAAAATCGAGAACAAATTTTAGAAACAACGGAGGTTAAGAGCAGGATATATTGATTGAGAGAAAGAAAGCTTCTGTCTGAGAGATAGAGACAGAAGGGGTCCTGAGTGAGTTGCCAAGGACCCTATCTTCTCTAGGGATTTTATAGAGCAAAACTACAAGGTGAGGAGGGTCCAAGGTGGGAAAAATGGGAACTTGCAAGGCAGGCAGGCATGAGATGGGACAGAACTGTGGTCGACTAGTAAGATTAATTGTTCAGGTAAAATTGATTAAATTGGGGACAAATGGGGAAGTGAGTCACATAGCAAGCAGACAAGCATACAGAGCATAACTCTTCCCTTAAGGGGTTGGGATGGTGACTCCTGGCTTCCTCAGGGTGATAGAGACCTATTTAGAACAGCAATCTTTAGGATGTGGGTGCATTTGCTTTGCCTTTTGTCTTGAGGTCTGGCCTACAGCAAGGGGTCTGTCTCCGAGGTTGTAGGGTATGTGGCCTTTCACACTGGCTCCTTTGATTCTGTCTGACTGCCTGTAATTTTTTTTTTTGCCTATAATATTTCTATCTAACTCAGTTGCCTGTAACAAAAGCTCTCCCCCATATCAGTACCTCCCTTTCCCCCTCACCATATGCAAGCAAACTTAAGTCCTTCCCCTTGAAATACTCCACTCATACCTCAATTTCCTACATCTCCTGATGATTCCTCCCCCCACCCCAAGATTCTTATGAAGGAATAAAAGCACACTGGCTGTCTCCCCTCTTCATCACATTGCATTGCCGCATTTCCTGCCCTGTCCACAAAGTCTTGACATGGCTGTTGCCAAGGTTACTAACGCCCCCTGCTCGCTAAGTCTGATGGGCATTCTCGCGTCTTCATCTCCCTTACCGTCTGTGTCAGGAGCGAGCCCTGGTAACTACCGGCAAGGCCACTGCTCCGCTTAGGAACTCCGCCATGTGCTCTTCCAGTTTCCCCTTTGTTTTGGGGCTGCAGACTTGATACCCTTTAGAAGATGCTTGTCCTTCCTGCTGTGGCCTTGGGGATGCCTCCTCTTCCTGTATCAACTGAGAGCCAACTCAGAGGAAGGTGTGGACTCAGGCAGGTGGAGACTAAAGAGTAAATCATGTTAATGGATAAAAAGCCAACTGGAAATGTGGGTGAGCTGTGCCACCATCATGAGTGTCCCCGTGGCAGGCGTCCTGAGTCATGGGCAGGGGTACCCTGGGCAGGGACGGAAATGTTTGCTGCTTTTCAACGCTCCCTGCAAAGAGGCTGATGGCAGAGGGGAGCGGGCAGGGAGGACGAGGCCTCTGGGCTTTGAAAGGACAGTTCTTCCTCCCGAGCTCTGCTGTCACTGTTGGGGGCGGGATTTCTCCACTCTCAGGTCAGACAGGAAGTGAGAAGTCCGGCTTCTTTCTCTAACACGAGTCCTTCAAAATAGAAACACGCTCCAGGAGGAAGGTGAGCTCCTTTACCACCCCATCTGACCCCAACAGCGCCCTTTCTTTACCACTGCTGCCCCATGTGTGCTCACTGGCGGCGGTGCCCCCAGCAGGGGTGATTTCCTCCCAGTTCCGGATGCTGGAATCGCAGGATCAAGGTGTGCGAGATCAGGTTTGTGTTTACTCGGAGACTTCCTTGATTTACAGATGGGCTGTCGTCCTGTGTGTCCTCACCTGAACTTTCCTTTGTGTGTGTACAGCCTGCTGCCTCTTCCCCTTCTTCTTCTTCTTCTTCCTCTTCCTCTTCCTCTTCCTCTTCCTCTTCCTCTTCTTCTTCTTCTTCTTCTTCTTCTTCTTCTTCTTCTTCTTCTTTTTGGCTTTTTGGGACAGGATCTCGCTATGCAGTTCAGGCTGGCCTTGAGCTCACTTTGAAGCGCATGTTTGTCTTGAACTTACAGTGTTTCTCCTGCCTCAGCCTCCAGAGTGCTGGGATTACAGACATGGACCACCAGGCCCAGCTTTTGTGTCTTCTTACAAGAACACCTTGTTGTATTAGCCCCGCCCTAATCGCTCCATTTTCATTTAATTACTCCTTGAGGCCTCTACCTCCAAATCCAGTTGTGATCTGAAGTACTGAGGACTAAGGCT
>RJWT010052075.1:0-10621 GCA_004365215.1 Cuniculus paca
TTCTCCTCCCCACATCCCTACTATTCCTGCTGCCCCACACCCTTAAATTCCTCTAACCCCCATCCCTCTACCATATATTCTGAGGTATCCTTCCCCCCGTGAATATCCCTGCATACTCCAGTCCCCCCGCAGAAACTCATTCCTGTGAATTTCTAACCCCACTCCCACACGGCCTTATCTGTACACACATACTGTGTATACTCATGCTTGCACACACATTTCTGCAGCCGTACATATCCCTACACACACACACACACACACACACACACACACGCACACACACATGCCCTCTAACCCCACGCTGTGTTATGAACACCTGGAATGGTCTGTGGCTTGTTCATTTCTGAATCCCTGGTACGCAGCGTGGTGTCATCCCCGTCGTAGATGTTCAGCAATCTTTGCAGAACAAAAGGATAGAGGTTATGGAAAGGAAAGTGTAAAATTAATCATAAGCAGCCATAGAATTATGCTTTAGTGATTCATGAACAGATTTCCCATGCTTCGCTTCTGTGTCCCTGGGAACTGTTGACATGTAAGGCCAAAAAATTACCCAGGTTCAAGTAACCTTGACTATCCTGATATCCCATCCCTCAGGTATGGAAGGCCACCTTGCGTGACATAGATTGGGTGTTTGGTTACCTTCCCCGACTGAGCTCAGAGATGCTCAGGTAGCTGGCTGACCTGGGGGACCAAAGGTCCCTACCCAGCCTGTCCCCCGCCCCCCTCCCACAGGATGTGAGCTCACTGTGTAAGTAGGGGCAGACCTCCCGCTGCCAGCCACTCTCATGCTCTTCCTCCGCCTTTCCCAGCTCACTCCCTTAGCTGAATTCACTAGAGCTAAATGTGTGTGTACAGAGCTTCAGCCAGAACTGGATTTGTTTCTGTTCATTGTCTTTGGCTCACGTGTCACGCCCACTTCAGTGTCCTTTCTGAAAGTATAAGAGGCCTCTGGATGTTTGGTTGAGTATGACTCCTTTTATCGCCTTTGTTTCCATTGTCATTCCGGCACAGAGAGTTTGAGCAAATTTTTAAAAAACAGTTAATTCAACCAAATTTCTTAGTAGGCCATGGACACTTGAGGTGGGGTTTTGAAACCATGCTGTGCACCGAGTAGGACTTCAGTCAGTCCAGGGGATGATTAGAATCTGGTAGCGGCGGAAGAGGGAGGTGGAAGGTGGCTCAGTTGAAGTCCAAGAAATCCCCAGAGCTGAGGGTATCTGCTTTGCGTGGAAGGTAGGTGGGGACCACCTGACTCTTGGGGATGCGGGGCAGTCACTCACGACAAGTCCAGACACTGTCCTTTGGTAAAAGGGAGCAAGCTGAGTTTCTTTATTTTCCATTTTGGCAAAAGGAACGTTTCTCATATTTATTCGTTACTTCAGTGACAAAATGTATGATGGTCCTAGACTGTGCTTGGCACTGGGCTGAGCGCTAGGGACCCATTAGCGAACAGCAGAGACTCTGCCCTCGGGGGCCCACAGGCCAGAGGAGGAGGGACAGAAAACGGGCTGAGTCAGGGGCAGCCGCCCAGCCTTGTAGGGTGAGGGCGGGAGGGGACAGGGAAAGGACGGACGCGGTGGGACGGGGACCAGGCAGGTGTTCAGACATGAGCATTAAAACCTACAGGCTTCCACTGGCTGAAGCTTGCTAATTGACCCCTCCGTGCGGGTCTCCAAGAACAACAAACAACGAAGCCACAGCAGCAGCAGGCTTGGCAAGGCATCCGTTTATTTGGCAGACAGCTCATTTGAAGAGAACATTTTAACGAACAGTTCTCCTGTATATTTATGTTTGCTACATTTGATGCTTCAAGAAATTGATCTGTTTCTTAATTTTTTTTTTTTTAGAAAAAACATCTTCACAAGTAGATGCCAGGTTGGCATGGACATTTTCATTTGTTAAACACAGACTGAGCATGCGAGCATTGCTCCTGGCACTAGGTGTTCAGCACACAATGTCAGATTTGAGGGCCGTAAGGGCGAAGAGTAGGAATCTAGCTGGGTGGAGGGGGAGCAGCCTGCCGGGGCGGACGTGGGCAGCTTCCAGCGCTGTACCAGGCTCAGCTGACCTCTGTCTCTCGGCACGCAGAGCCCCGGGTGACAAATGTGTTCTCTGCTCATTCGTTGTATCAGTGTGATCCGCGAAATCAGGAACTCTCATTTTGATTCATTGTATTTGGTCATAAAACAAAAATAAAAGAATCAGTTATTCTTATAATCAGTCACTCATGCTTTGCAAGAGTAAGAAAGGGAACTTGAACTTCTCGAATATCTATGTGATTTTAATATAAGGTGTTTGTACTTTCGTGGCTTTTACATGTAAATTTAGATACAGGCGAGACATAGCAAAATAAAGTATTCTAGAACATACATTTTCTGCATAACATCCTATGAGGCAGGTCATAAAGTCCTATTATTAGTACTTTTCTCCACCCAGTTAAATAGACTTAGATAACTACCTCAGCCTGGTTACCTTCTTGATAATTAGGGAATACATTGATTTTCTGCTTCCTGTCTACTTTAAGAGATGCAGTAAGCCAATACCAATTATAAAGTGAAAATGTCATTATGTCTTATAATCCTAGCTACTGTCTATTATGTGCAGACATTATGCTAGATTCCTTACTGCATTATCTCTTATACCCACTGACCAAAATAGGTATTAGTACCACAATCCTTCATTCATTTGCCCATCCATCCATTCAATGAATACTTATTTAGCTTCTAATATATGCCTGACACTACCCCAGATGCTAGGGGTGTGTTAGTATGCAAAAGAGAAAAAACAAACAAACATGAATTCATGAAGCATACATTTCTATGAAGGGAATGAATGAATAAACAGAAGTTCAAAGAATTGGGACAAAATCCCAAGATCCCAAAAGCCAGAGATGTAGGCAGGGGTCCAGCCAGATTTTCCTGACCCAAAACCCATATCCTTTGAATTGCATCACCACGTATCCATTGGTAATGTATGTTGAATTTGCCCAACAGTTTTTTGATGCAAAGTTTACATTATGGGGAGAGAATTACCATGTATACTTGATTCTATCCATTCCATCGATGGTTAGACACCCTATAGCAATTTAATGTGAACTCGAGCATAATAGGGCAGAGTAGAACTTTTCTGAATGGAAATATTTTAATTGACATCCCAGTTCCAGAAACATTAACATGTCTTTGTTTTACTTTTTTAAAAAACAGAACCTAGCCATCAAGGACATATGATCCTTAAGCATGTAAGTCAGGAATCGAGTTCTCATCACTAACAGTGGCTGCGAACCTGTGGTATGGATGCCGTAGCTGGCCGATGTTCTTATTGAAAGCCCTAAATGGTTTGCCATCACTGGTCTAGAATAATAAAGATGCATGGCCAGAGGCAGCAGCTGTAACTGCTCTCATTTGCTTAAGCTCATTATAAGCAGTTGCAGCAATTAGTGCCAGTATGAGTTATGCAGCCGAGAAATAATACGTTAGGAAATAAAACATCCTCCTCCATGCAAAAGTCTGAAGTTCATGAATCTTACTTTATATGTATTTTGTGAGGTAATTAGTCCTAAATTAAGCAATATTTAATTGTGGGAGGATATCTTCAAGAACATGAGTCTTACTTAAAATACAGCCATCTCTAATTTATGTATTGGGCAAACCATTTGCTCATGTGTGTATTTTGCTCATCTGCTATTCGGCTAGGTGGGTATTTGAGGACTTGGTAGTTCTGGGAGCAGGAAAGGAGGAAAGGAGCAATCTTTGCCTGTCTTCTCTTGCCAATCTCATTCAAGGGGTAAATATCCTTGTATTGAGAAATATGCACTCTTGCAAATCCATATCACCTTTCCTTCTACAGAGGCACAGTATCCCAAGCGTGGAGCTAGAACTTGAGAAAATGAAGTGGAATAAATGGTGAGTTATTTGAGCATTTCTCAACCTTCTTCTGTTTTGTGTAGGTGTGCACCAGGGTATTTTGGGAATCCCCAGAAGTTTGGAGGTAGCTGCCAACCATGCAATTGTAACGGCAATGGCCAGTTGGGTACTTGTGACCCCTTAACTGGAGGTAAGATCTATGCACATCATCTGTTAAACTGCACTGATAAAATTGGTTTAAAATAACAGCCAAAGGACCCAAGCAGAAATTTCCAGGAATCATAATACACAATTTCAGCTACCAAATAGTCCCCTTGCTTTGACAACTGGGAATAATACCTGAGAATGAATTAGGTGTCATTTACAGTTTGGGTGAATAAATTCCATCAATTAATTTTTTTAAATAAATTGTTTGAAAAACTCAACTAATGATAGCTAAACTCACTGCAGATTCTGGTGGTTTTGCTGAGGTCTCCCTTTGACATGGTAAGATAATAGTCACATCAGCTTTCTTCATGTGTACATCTGAAGAAGTCAAAGTAGTCTTTCTCTTATAGCCATATATGTTCTGAGATGTGGGCAGGTTTGGGTAGATCTTACACACCAAGGAAAAGATAATTTTTAAAAGTTAGAATGAGTTCATTAGGAGCACCTCAGAACAAAAAAGATGACTATCCTCTTCCTTCTTTCAGAGAAAATATTAACATGACTTATCAAGACAATGCCATCGATTTAATGTAAATCACTTAGGTAAAATCTCTCATAGTAATGGGTAATGTGAAAAACTAAATCCTAGAGGTATAGGTTGGATCTGATCAAGGAGCTATCCCCAAAAGAAGGCAGAGTAAATAGATTAATGCCGGTCTAGAGAAGGAATCTTTATTGCCATGCCTCTGGACTTAATTTCTGGCTCCATCTCATTCAGTATTTCCGACACAGATGTAAATATGCCCTACTATCAGATAACACAGAGGAGGGAAGGTTAGCAAATGCCTACTCTGACACATTTAGGAAAACTTCTAGCTTAGGGTTTTACTGTGGGGACGTTGGGTTGTTTTTCAGAATGTGTTTCTTCATAATTCATGGCATGGGGAAAAGAAAGTGAAAGGAGCAAGGAAAGTCCATAAGTGACTCACTAGGCTTTTCCTGAACTGGAGCTGAGAATCTCAAAACTCACCTCGCACGTGTGGTCATGTACAGCAGAGCCCAACAACATTGTGTGCGAATCTCTGTCACAGTATCTGTTGCACTGTTTTGTCATTTGTCTACCTCTCCCCGACTGTTAAACCACAGGATACCAGGGCTTTTGTCTTGATGTCTCTGTATTTCCTGCACCTAGCACAGGGCCAGGGCACATGGTAGAAACTCAAAGGTGCTGGATGAATGTTTGTTCAGTGATCTCGAATGGTGTTGGAAGGAGTGTGAACCCAGAGGGGCTATCCAATGGGGAAAGCCTTGACCTGGCAGTTAGGAGTTTTCATTGGCAAGAAAGTCATGGCCCTCCAGGGAGATGGTGCTGCACAGAGAAGAAATGGAAGGTGTATAATCAAGAGAGGCTCCTGCGGAGCCCTGCTGGGAGATGGCTTGGGAGTTGGAGGTTTGCAGTTAGGCAGACGAGGACCAAATGATGCTGTGTGGTTGGGTGACTGAAAGCCCCCCAAACTCACTTTTCTGAAAATCAAGTTAAAAGGCAAATGAAGAGTAAGTTTAATAACAATGTCTTCTTTGGTTTTTATCTGTTTGCAGACTGCATAAACCAAGAACCCAAAGACAGCATTCCCGCCGAGGAATGTGATGGTAAGTTTAGAGAGCTTCCTCCCTTTCCAAGTGTGGGCTATAGCTTAAGGCAGATGAGCCGCATGGTGGGGCAAGCAATGCTGGGAGAAGGAGAAGGAAGTGTCACATGCAGTCCCTGTTGACTGCTAGCTATGCGACTTTCAGTAGGTACCCGACTTTTCCAGCCCTACTTTTATCATTTGTAGAATGAACACAATAACCACACATACCTCTTAGAGCTTTAGGGGAGGTGCTTGGAAAACCCCTTAGCACAATACCTGGTCAGTAGCAAGCACTCTGTAAATCAAAGCTATTCTTGATTACTTTTCCTACTCTGTAAATCAAAGCTATTCTTGATTACTATTCTTGATTACAAAATGAACAGTGATTTGCATGAAATCGCCATTTGTATTTCAAATGCTCCTTTTTGTCAAGTTCATGTCCCTCTGAGAAGGGCTGTGACTTCTGCCCATGATGACCAGGGAGCGTGTGACCAGGAAGCACCTTCCCTTGGCTAGAGCCCACAGCTCTCTTGCCTTTGACTGTGGTCCCTGCAGACTGTGACAGCTGCGTGATGACTCTCCTGAATGACCTGGTCTCCATGGGCGAGGAGCTCCGCCTGGTCAAGTCTCGACTTCAGGCCTTGAGCGCCAGCTCAGGCACCCTGGAACAGATTCAGCACGTGGAAACCCAGGCCAAGGATCTGAGGGTAAACCACCCCTGGGGTGGGGGGAGTAGGTGCTCAGCAAATACAGTTGTGCCTTGGTATCCACAGGTGTCTATTTCAGGAACCCCCGCAAATACCAAAGCCTACAGAAGCTGAAGTCCCTTATGCATAGTGTGGTATTTGCATATAATCTGTGCACATCCTTCTGTATACTTTAAACCTCCTCTAGCTCACTTATAATGTCTAATACAGTGTAAATGCCATGCAAATGCCTGTTACACTGTATTATCTAGGGAATAATGACAAGCAAATTTCTGTAACATTCCGTGCAGATGTAGTGTTGTTTTCGAATATTTCCAGTCCTCAGTTGAATCCGTGGATAGCAGAGCCCTCCAATTACGAGGGTGGACTGTGTGAATGAGTAGTTCTCAAGTGGGGAGGGAGAGGCTGAGTTCACTGAATGCTTACAGGATTCCTTGTTCCTCTCCTCTAAATCACACTTAGGTTTTCACTGGTGGGAAGTGCTCCTGAACACAGAAAATTAACACTTCAAAGCGCACTTTTTTTTATTACTCTGTTTTCAGCCTAAATGTTTTCATAAAGGCTTTAGCTCAGTGTCTTGTATTCAGATAATCCCAACAAAGGGTTGTATAAAATTAGTATAATTCTTCTGCCCAAATGAACCTGAGGATTTCTTTGTGAGTTTTTTAACCATAATTTTAATTTTTAGAAAATGGATTTGAGACTACTTAGGTATCTATTTCTTCTTGGTCATATTTGGTAGTCTGTGTTTTTCAAATGATATATCCATTTCATCTAAATGATCAAATTTATTGACATAAAATTGTTCATAATGTTCTTTTGCTATCTTTTTAATGTCTGCAAAATCTGTGGTGATGTCCTCTCTTACATTGCTGATATTGATAATTTATGCTTATCTCTTTCTGTTGATTATTGTACCTAGATGTTGATCAACTTTATTGATCTAATTCATTGATTTTTATTCATTTTTTTTTCCAATTTCACTGATTTCCATTCTCATCCTTATTTTTTTTCTTCCTCTTTATGGTTTTGGTGTAATTTGCTACTCATTTTCTAGTTTAAGATGAAAACTGAGTTTACTTATTCAAAAACATTTCTCGTTGCTAACATAAGCATTTGATTTTATAAACTCTTCTCCTAAGTGCTTCTTTTGCTGTATCCCATAGATTTTGAATTTTTTTTTTCATTTTCATCTAATTTCCCTTGGGACAGCTCTTTAACTCTTGAGTGATTTGCAAGTGTGGTGTTTAACTTACAAATTGGACAATTCCCCAGATAACTTTGTATTATTGATTTTTAATTTAACTGTTGTGGTAAGAGAATGAAGCTTATATGATTTCATTTCTTTTGAATGTGTTGAGGTTTGTTCCATAGCTCAGAATATAGTCCATCAGGGTGAATATCCTTTGTGTAGTTGACTGGTGGAGAAATGGGTCTAAAGTGTCCCACAATGCCCCGTCAGGTTCTCTGGGGGAAACTGAGGGCTGCTCTACTCATCCACAGAGAGAACCAGCATCTTCTTAACTGCTAAATGCTCATTATTGGAAAATGGCTAGGTGCGAATGTAGGAAAACTACAGAAATCACAGCCTTCTAGTCAGGATCTAGAAAAATCCACAGACATGGGTTTGTGCTGGAATACAACTTCCTGTTCCCATAGTGAACACGTGCTGCACTGCCGATAGAAGACCTGGTCCTGGACTTGTAGATCCTAGGTGGAGGCTGTAATAACTATAAGATCTCCAGACAGGACCTGAGGAGTGCAGGGGGAGAAAGGAGAAATCTCCCTCCATATGAGCTTCTAACATTTTAACAGATAGATACAACAGGAAAGACACCCAGCTGAAGCAACACTTGAGAGATACACGGACTTAAGATAAATGAACGATAGCACACAAGTGGAAAATTAAATAGTACTACCCAATAAAAGGAATAAGCAACTGGGAAATTCAAGGGGGAAAGACCACTAGCAATCCAATAAGAAAGGTAGAGATGTACAGATCCTATTGAAAATAAGGGAAATAAATAATATATGTTCATTTAAGTAAAACAATTCAGTAAATGAGATAAACCCAAGACTAACCACAGAAAAAGAGGCTTTGGAGAAATATTAATCTGTGCTTTTAGAAGAAGGGCTGATTCCAGTGGCTATAGCAGAATGTGGATAACCAAATTGATTCTAGAAAAATGACTCCTTTTCATACCCTCAGAATAATTTTAGTTTATGGTTTAAAGGATTAATATAGGGGAAAATAATCATTAAGTTGTAAGAATAAGGATGCTATGTGACTTAAATCTGGTCTCTCTGGTACAGCCGCACACATCTTCCCTTTTCTGTACGCATACTGTGTGCTGGGATGTGTCAAGTGCTTAACTCAAGTGTCACCACATCTCCTTCCGAAAAATAGTGATCTTTTCATTTAACAGGCATGGAGACACTGCCTAAAATCACATAGCTAGAACTAGGAGGCTCCAAAAGAATTCAAATCAAGACCAAAGTCTAAAGACCATGTTTTACCTAGTATACCTCTTATCCAGGTGTTCTACTCTTATCCATGTAGCAATGTGCCCCAGATTTCCCATTATAAAATTAAAACAGTCATTTTCTTGCTTTATCAATACACTGCCACAATTTAGTAGAAGCATTATGAACTTATCACCCAAACTAAGCCTGCAGGTTAATATTGTAATTCACAGTTTGCTGATGAAGAGAGGATAAGGCTTGATGAGGCTCATCTACTAAGCAGTAGACCTAGGGTTTAGACCGATGCACTTAAGCATGTATTCTCTTACCTAATTCTGGCTCTGACGTACAAATGGAGGCAGTAGAATCATTTCTTCTTGTCAAATTTTCAAGTATTACTTTTTTAAAAATTGAAAATAATCACTAATCTGAAAACCACAGTGATCATAATCTACGCATTATGTACAGTTATGTCACCCGTTAAAAGTAGTAAGGCAGGACCAAGGATGTAGCTCAGTGGCACAGCACCTGCCTGGCAAGTGGGAGGCCCTGGGTTCAATTCCTGGTACCAAAAGAAAGAAAGAAAAAGTAATAAGGCATTTTAGTACTAAGGCAGATCAGGGACCTGGATAGTACCCTGAAACAATCACTAATAAGCCAAACAGCCATGGACTAGTCTCTCAATTTCTGTATGTTTCCATTTTCTCATTAGTAATATGAGCTCTGAATTCCCTGGAAGCGCTCTTAAATTGGAGTCTTTGAATCTAATGGTTCATCCAATAAAGTCACCATATATATTACTTTTTTTATATTACTTTTAGTGTTAGCAGATTAATCACTTAAAGTTTACTCCAGTGTCTCTTGGAAGACATGTTTGCTTACATACTGACTATTCCCTGCATCCTTCCAGCAGGTCTCATTTTTAACCAGTCGATTCTTTGTGTGAGATACACTCATGCATTTGTTTATTATCAACTATTTCTGCATATTTTTAAATTTAGAACACTATATTCACCTTTGATGTTTGTTTCTAGTGAAATTCAATAATTTCTGGTTATTTTCTTTTACTAATTCCTGTTTATTTGTGAAAAATAACCTGTAGTTTTATGCTGCAATCTATAAAAACTCTTATCATAAGTACATTAGATACAACTTTTTTTTTGGAACCAGGAATCAAACTCAGGACCTCACGCTTGTCAGGTAGACGCCATGCAGCTGAGCTATCCCCCCAGCCCAGACATAACTTTTATATGTCTCCAGAACTCAGTTATATCCTTTTACAATATAAAATGGACACATTTGGGACACTGAAACTGAACAGGAAGAAAGTGCCAAAATATCTGCAAAAGAAAAAACTGGAAAAGGGAGAAATGTTAGCACATCACAGAGGAAAAGTCTGTTATGAAATGGAAAGACAAAAAAGACATCTCCTATTGTCAGTTATTCATAATGCAGAAATGATAGAGTTTGAAAGAAGAAACAAAACTTTAAAAAAGCACATGATGTGCTCCCTCACCACAGGTCCAAGTAATGGCACCAACCAGTCATGGACTGAAACCTCTGAAATTGTGAACCAAAGTCAACTTTTTCTGTTAGTTATCTTGGGTCTTTGTTATAGTGACAGAAAGCTAACCAACACAGCTACTTAATTTTAGAGCCATATCACAGTATCTGTCAGAAAGTAGATTCTTCATGGGATCTATTTCAAAGAACCACATTTTCTGCCTGTGAAATTGAAGTTACTCTTGTTAAATGAGTCTTTTCAGCATTATCACATTTATCAGGTTGATGAGACTTAGTCTAAATTTCT
>RJWT010052076.1:0-10600 GCA_004365215.1 Cuniculus paca
TGAGGCTATGTCTCCATGACCCATCAAATTCACCCAGAAATAGATTCTCCATATCTCCTGAATCAAGGCCAAGCAATCACACTGATACAGTGAGGACTATCCATCACACCCCTTCCACAACCTTTCTGCTTAGCCCTTATTTTGTCATCTCACAGCCCATTCCACGCTGTTACATGAAGTGCATTTGGGGGAATAATCTGGATGTGTAATTACCTGGACGGATGCAGGATAGGATGCCACAGAGGCTGATATGGCCAGTTAATGTACATAGAGCTCTGTAAGAACTTAATTCTCTGTAGTTATATGACAGAAAGTAAGCAGCCTCTGAAAGCCCCTGCCAGGCAATTATCCTCCATAACAGCTGTCCCTGATGTTTCCTTCATGACACCTATGACAGAACCACTTTCCTGGGCACAGTCTCTTACTGGAGATTCTCAGTGGATCATCTTTGGTCTCTTCAAGGTAAAGTAATCGAATATACTTACTGTTAAAAAGATAGGGATCCCCCGGAATCTGCTCTCAATTCAAATATGTTGGCTTTTCACTGAGGTTGACTAGTGTTAGACCTCACTACTGATTGGAATATATTGGCATGAGGCAGCTCCTCAGCTAAGGGCCCTGTGACCTATTTCTCCATTATCTATCATGCTGAGGTTCTAGCTCCGCCTTGGTGACTCTTTTGATCTCATTGTTCTGTCATTGGTTCCTCTTTGGGCATATATCTCACAGCAGTGTAAAGGTGCCCTTAGTAACGGTATCTTTTCAAAATTATAGAGTAATCTTCCCTTATTTGTTGGGAATATGTTCTAAGGTTCCCAATGAATGCCTAAGAAGGCAGCTAACATCACATAACCACCTCTTCATTTCTGCTTGGAAGGGATGTGATATCTGCTCTAGATCCATTAATATCTAGACTTACTCATCCAGTTTTTACCCAACTATTTTTTACAGAAACAAATGAATAAGACACTAGTTAAAATTTTAACTTGATTCTTTGCTTTTAGCAGATAGCTGGGCTTATGCTCTTGAGCAGTGACCTTTAGTGGGTGGTAAACACCTTCATTTTGTGAGGGTCAGAAAGGAACACAGCTAAGTATGTTTCACTAGAATCTCATAGGTGAGCTACAAAGTTCAGCACAGCAAGTCTGTGAAACTGTATTTTTCACATCTGAGTGGTGACTTCATTTAACCAGGTAGTTCAGGACCAGATAAAATAATTTGAGACCCAAGTAGGGTGAGGTCTCTCTTCTTCCTCTCTGCCAAATCAGCAAATGTGAGACATATATGCAGAATGACTCACAATCTTTGTATCTTTAACATTATGTAGTGACACTGAATTCCAGTTGTTACATGAAACATTACATTTAATGGACTTACACATGTACTTATTCACCAAGGAAAGGGGTGAATAACAGAATAAATGATATGTATATATATTTGTTTCAATTTTTTAATAATTTAAATACAATGTGTTGTTTTAACTGAGGACATATATTTAGCCTAAATGAAGATTTGCTGAATCTTCTCAATATGAGAAAACAGACAGATAGACTTAAGTATATTTTGAGTTTGCTATAGATGGAGAATCCCATATAAAATTAAGCCTTTACAATGTTGATTTTTAATGAGAAACTTAAAAAGTTATACTTCACAAAACTGGTTGTTGCCTTAACTTTTTAGAAAATAAAAGTATTGATTTTCCCATTCATTTTGAAAAATATTTCCAGTGGTGTTAGCTTCAAATAGAATTTATTTATCTGTGTATGTAACTCTAATACTGTGCAGTTTTTCTTTCTGAAACAATTATAAATAAGGACATTCTTTGCATTTAACTGTTATCATTTTCTATGACCAAAAGCGGTTAGTTATTGCAGAGTCGAAGTGGAGAGATGTTGGTAAACTGATACTCCTCAGAAAGGCCCATTAATTATTTGTGTCTAATTAAATACAGTAGATGCATTTTAAGAGGCACTGTTAGTGTGACATGCAATGCTTTCCTCATTCTGTGGCTGAATCCTGTGCCCTGTATCACCTGTCTTTGTGCACACATGCGTCACACATATTTATGGATCACAACACTCACACGTCATGGAACACAAAAGCTGTGCAATTAGCTCCAATGACACTTTTTGGGTTCTCCTCTTTTGGGGCCACAGTGATAAGTACTTATTTGTGTGATCAAAAGGTGAATGCTGGGCCAGCAACATGCTTTTTTTGACTTTGCTCCTGGCTCACCAAGATGCTGGTGCCCTGATTTGAGTCCCATTTCATGAAGTATTAGCTTTTGCCTGGGATATGTGAGTTCTTTGAGACGTTAGCAGTTGGCTCCCAGGCATAGTTGGCTTTCCTCCTGGGCATTTAGGGAGCATCTGGCTGAGAATATGGGTTCTGCCCTTCCCCAATTCCAGTGAGCCCTGCTCTGTCTCTTTCCTGATTGGACCAAGATAGCAATGGACATGTTCACAGTGAAGAAAACACAATTTGGACAGCCTCACTATGCTTACGAGGCATCACTGCCATCACTGAGGCAACATGTGTGGACAAGTTGCTGGCTGTCACTTTGCGCCTGATAGTATGTGCACATAGCATGCACAGTGTGTACAGACAAGTGTACTGTATGTTTGTGTGCATACACAGCATGCACACATACAAACATGTTATCTTTTACTTTAAAAAGAAAAAAGATAAAAGTAACAATGCAACAGTTTCAAAACAGATCAATAAGACAGTTAATTAATACATTGCATATTGTTGTCTTTGTAGTAGATATTCAGAGCACAAGATATAGGCATGATATCTTGTCCAAACTAAATTAGCATGAAACTTTCTTTTCAATGATCTAAGGGCAACTAGCTGTATAACTACCATAACTATCTTGCATGTAGATATATTTTCTTTTTCCCTTTCTTCCTTTTTCCTTTTCCCTGTCATAGTTTGTCATTTTTTTGTCTTTTATTTTGAAAAGTTTCTTCCCAATTCACATTATGTATTGTACATTTTTGCATAATATATAAACAATTGTTTTCTATGATTACTAAAATTTTAAAAGCTTCCATATAAAAGAATTATGAATAAGAAAACAAAGGCAATATCTCTGGTAGAAGACAAATGATAAAACCCATCAATCAACTAAACATGCAGATAATTAAACATTCTTGCGTAAGCACACATGCTTGTGCCCAGGCACCGCAGGGACATTCAAGGTGAGAGCAGAAATTACTCTTTAATAAAATAAGATTTTTCCTGCAATGGAAAGATGTTTCCCCATCAAAGACTAAGAAAAACACAGAGATCTGTTTTGTTCTTTGACATCTCCTTTTATTTGTAACAAATGACCCTGTCATCATGAAACTCAGGATTCACAGAGGGAAAACACAGTGCCTACCTGGGAAAGTGGGCTGAATGCTTCCACATGAGCTGGCTGCCCATAGACAAACCGCTCATCCACACTCAATCTCGATCATTTTCTCCATTAATTGGAGTTGCCTGATGAGTGGGAGGTAGGCTATGTTTTGTCAAGGCACTTTAGTAAAACTAAAAATATATCAGTTTCCCAGCTTCATGGCAGCCAGGGCAATAGGCATGTTGGATGATTTTCCTCTGTTGTTCTTTAGTACAGAGAAAGAAAGAGAAAGAAAACTGACCATAAAGCCCTTGACCTACCTGGAATATATCCATTGGTCAGTTCTGTGTGTTCTCAGTAGGTAAGACTTCCCATTTCCACCCAAATTTTGAAATCTGTTCCTTCAGTATCCCTACTGAGTTTATGAGCTTCTAGTTATGTTTTTATCCCTTACTTGAAATTCCCTTTTCTTAAGCATGTATTTTATTTACATTTAATAAGGAGTACCTATAAATACATAATTTAACAATGTTGTATAACTATCACAACTACCTCTTTGTAAATCTGTGTTGTCCCCAGCATGAACTTTGTAACCATAAACATAACTCCTTGGTCTTCCCTCCTCATATGCCCTAATAATTCTAGCCTATTTCCTATGTCAATGAGTTTGCATATTCTAGGTATTTCATGTAAGTGCAATCATATAATGCTTGCCCTTTTGGATCTGGTTAAGTTCATTCAGTATAGTATTTGTTATGGTTTGTATATAGGTGGCTCCCCCAAGCCTCATGTAGTCATGGAAGCGGCTGAATCTAGCCTTTGTGATTCATTGTCTAGTGCTGGGATTGGTGGTGTGAGTTCTGCCCCCAACTAGGGGTGGAGCTGACATACAGTGTTAGGATGAGAAGGAGGCAGGTTTTTTTCCCTCTTTGCATGGTTAGGTCTTGCCACTTGCAGCCATGAACAGCTGCCCCTCAGTCATACCACCCTGCCTTGGAGTCAGATTAGTATGGACTAAAACCTCCATAACTGTAAGAAATGAACCTTTCCTTCCCTAATTTTGGGCATCAGGTATTTTGTCTCAACAACAAGGAAAAAGTAACCAAGACTGTACTGTCCAGGTCAGTCTATGTTGCCATGCGTCTTACCATTATTTAATTCTTGGATACCTTTTGTGAATAATTTTTTAAATAATTTGAGAATTATTTTTCATTTTCAGATTTATCAGTGACATCACCTATAATGCTCTTTGAAATCCATGCTACAGCTCCATTTCATCTCTGTAATTGTTTATTTTGGTGTCAACTTGATTGGGTTAAGGGATACCCACATAGGTGATAAACATTATGTATTGGTTTATCCATTAGGGTGCTTCTAGAAGAAATTAATATTTGATTCAGTGGACTGCAGAAGGAAGATCTGTCATCACTCAAAGTGGGTGGGCACCAGAGGATGCATCATCCTTTGTGTGCAAAGCCCATCAGCAATGCCAGGTCCTTAATATATCAATAGCCTCCTACTCATTACATTACCTCCCTTCTCAAACAATCAAATTGTTTCCCTATGAAGAACCCTAAATCCTGTCATCAACATTGGTTTTACCAATGATCAATTACCTAAGGATGTGTTGTTATTGATGCTTCCAATAGCTCAGTGATAAATCAAAAAAATTTTTTTCAATACTTTTAGCCAGTATTTCAATTGTTCTCTCCTTACAGCATTTATAAACATTGCTTTAACACTTACATCAGTCATACTAATTTAGGTTGCTTGCAGCCAAAAGCCTTAAAGAAATCTCTTTTGTTTGTGTTGTTGTAAGAAATAGAAAGATAAATGATCCATTGGTAAAGTTTGAGTGGATATTTACTGACCAATTCTCAGATACTTATGGCAGTTATTTTGAGCTTAACCAGGAAGAATGACTCCCACCCAACAAGCCCCAGAACAAGATGTTAGAACTAGATAATTGGTAAGCAAGCAGCATTCCACCATCAAAGGAATGCACAGAGAATGGTGGGTTTACTGATAAACTGAGGGGAGCTTAGATAGTAGTCAAGACAGACAATGAGGAGAACTTTTGAGTCAGTGGAATACAAGCCACTGTTTTTATGAATCAGGTGTACTGCTTATGTCAGACCCCTATATCTGCACAATCGCCATTAAAGTTTCACCTCTGCTATACTTCAAGTCTCTGAGTCCCTACTTTTGGGGTCTGGATGGTGGGTTTCTCCCATAGTTGTGACTACCAAGCCATACATATCTTAGGTGAAAATTGTTCTGAATTGGCAGATTTGAATTACTGGTGTTATCTTATTGTCATTATTGCTGTTATCATTTGTTTTATGATTGTATCAGTCAATCTCAGGATATGTGAATTTCTTTCAAAGGACAATACTTGGCTTAAAAACATATTTAGTTTGGACAAATATCAGGCATGAATAAAACAAGTTTATGTATTTTTTTGAGGAGGAAATGAGAGGGATACTATTATCTCATACTTTATGAGATTAACCACAGAAATAAGTATTTTTCTATATGCCATCTGCAGTTTTTACTTTAACTTGGAAAATATTATATTAGAAGTCAGGATGGTATTTTCTGTACAATAAGTCCCTGACTTACAGAAAAAGTTCTGATACAGAACAGCATTCGTTAAGTCGGATTCATTAGTAAGTCCAACAAAGTGAATCTTACACATCTGTGACATAAATGTACACCGTAAAGCATGAAACACACACAGATGCAGCACACCTCTGATGGTTTTGTACTACTATATACTATCTCACTGTACCGTAAGCACCCAGCAGCACCACTGTGACATTGTTCGGCAGACACATGAGCTACTTCTGTGGTTTGTTCCCATGTATGAGCACGCTAATGTGAGGTCCATTTGTATTTGTGAAAGTTTGCAAGTTGAGTGTTTATAAGTTGGGGACTTACTGTACTTGTTCAAATTGTAAAACAAGATCAGAATAAGTAAGAATGCTGACATCACTTTTGGGGTATTGATGTATGTTAGACTACTAGCCCAAATTCAGTTCCAGACTGGATTCTTTCGGGGCAGAAGTTGGTAAGTAAGGAAGAATTTGCTCAATTTCAGATATTCTGATTTTCTATTCAAACCATGGAGCTTCTCTGGAAATCTTTATGCATATACAGGGAATGATTAATAGTATCACATTTGAATTTCATGCCCTTCTGGTTTGAATTAGACCCCTAATTCTTAGTATTTTAATGTAATTTATAATTTCCTTTTTCATTTTCAAAATTTAAGTTCCACAGTAAGCATAGATTTTAAAATTTAATGTACCTTATGTTTTATTCTAGCAATTTTAGTCTTTGCCAAGAGGTTTTTATTTGTAATAATTTATTTTATAATTCAGCTGAGTTGTAATAATTTTAACGTAGTTTAAATTATTTTCTTGTTGACAGAATTTTACTCAAACTCTTAGAGCCTGTCTTCCCAAAACTGAACTTCCCTTAAAGATATTAAAATTCTATTTTTAAAAGAAAAAAATTCAATTTTAATGAGCTATTCTTCTCAAGTTGCACACACACACACACACACACACACACAGACTCAATACTTTCTGAAGAAAAATAATTTCACATTAGTCCAATTAATAGAACTATATAAAGTTCTTTTGAGAAAACAGTTTCAAAAACTTGTAGTGATTTGATTTCATTCTTACTAATCATTTCATCTGGAAATAATCATAAAGGCTCTAGAACTACCCGTACCTTTTTATAAATAGCTTATTCAGTGAAGTTAAATTTTTGTGCCTGCTTCTCCCTATAATTGGATTGCCAAAACTATATTTTCAAAAGAATGAATCATATGCATAGGGAATATGTTAGCTGGAATAATGCCTCCCCTCCAAAGATGTTCATGTCTTAATCCCCAGAATTTATGAATATGTTACATTTATATGGACAAGAAAGCACCACAAATGGAATGAAAGTCATTAAGCACCTGACCATCAAATAGAAAAATATATCTTATAATAAATATTACCTTTGGGTGGGCCCAAATATATTCATAAAATCACAGAGACAGGGCTGAGAGGAACTCAGCCCAGTGCTTCCAGCTTTGAGAATGTAAGAAGAAGCCATGAGTCATGGAACATGGACATTGATTGGGACATGTGAAAGGCAAAGAAACAGATTCTCTCTGGAACTTCCAGAAAGCAGTGCATACTGTCAGCACCTAGATTTTGACTTTCGAAGCTATAATATTATACACTTGTGTTGTCTTAAGCCAGTGGTGGTGAACTTCTGGCACGCGCGTTTGCTTTTCTTTTAGGACAAAAGATGTTAATGTAGAGTTGCTTTTTTCTAAACTATAACCTAAGTATTCAGGTTTATTTGCAGTGTTGGCACTTTGTGATAAATAAGTGGATTTTAGGGTGCCATTTGGAAACTCAACACTCTTCTAAACCAACAAAGTGTGTGGGACTTTGTTACAATTTCAAAGGAAATCTAATGTAAGAAATAAGCATCAGTGTCATAATATATGAATTTGTATATGCTGTTTGGAGAATAAAAGTATTGCAGTGTTCCATTCTAACCGACTTGCATATTACTTAAATTTTTCACCTTGCTTATCTCTCAAACCTAGAGTCATTGACAAGTTCCTGATACTATTCAGTATAGAATGGGGAGGTATCACGCAGTGGTCCAGGTTAGTATACCTAAGGGAAGAAATTGATATTATTTGTTGTCAATGAAGCAAGATTTCAGGCTATTTCAGAAAGCCGTGTTCAGACTATGAATTATCAGTGTTGCAGGTTTTTCATAGCAGATCAAGAAAGTCCACCCCTCACTTATTTAATTCTTTGAATATAAAAAATGAAAAGTGTCACCTACATCATATCATTAGACTTTAGAATTTTTTTTAATTTGAAGAAAAAAACATGAATGAAAGTTCTGCACAAAGATGAATAGAATTCCTGATATGTAAATAACCACAGAAAAAGTGAATAAAATACCTGCCCCGATAGCCAACAGATAATCTTTTAACCAGTCCTATAACTAATTGGATGCTTAATGGTGTCCATTAAGCCAATGTTTTATGGGCAAAATGCTAATACTTTCTGGGTTCAAAGTTACTCTTTTTGGTGTTTAAAGCCAATAAGAAACACAGAGTAGATATTTTTTCTTTAGGTATTTTCATAGCAGGTTTTGATACCAACAATCTATAGCATACATGTGAATTGACAGAGAGACAGTTTTCTCCTCCAACTCCTGGCATCCCTGACATAAGAAATAAGATAGAGACTTGAATCTGGTGATGTCTATGCCATGTGAGTACCAAGGCTCACAGATGTGCTGTACCAGGGCTCACAGAACTTCTGAAGTTATCATGTCTACGTTAGTAGAGTGAATCGTGTAAGCGTGTATTGTTGGTTGTAGTAATGAATCAACATAGTGCAGAAACCAACAATAAAAAGATAGGAACTCTATCTTCTCTTATGAACTGGAACTTTCAAATGAAATAATTTATAGGAATTTCTGATTAACCATAAAACCACTCTGTGCTCAATGTGCCAATTAACTAGAATTTCTGTGACCATGTGTATTGTATGTACTTGTTAATCCCCATCTGCCTATGCTTAAGTTAATAATTTTAGATGGCTATGTCATTATATATGGAGTTCTATAGAATTTTATTTTTATGGATGCTTTTCTGTCTGTATAAGCTCTACAATATCAGATTTCCCTTTGTTTTGTCTATGAGAAGATCTAAACTGTGTGAAATCATTTTTTGTCCATTATGGATGTTTTTAATTTTGTTGTTAGTACATGTTTGTGAATCCATTTATCCTGGGGAGTTGGTACTTATCCATATCACATCTTAATCCTTTTTACTTCCCTCTTCCCTTCACTCCCTTCCCACACCCTCCTTCACTTACTATCCTTCCCATATCCAAAAAAGTCTCCAGTACACTGAAACAAAGGATCCACATGGTCCGTCATGTAATGGTGCCCACACAGGACCTAATCTTTAGGTATGCCATCCCCTCACATAAATATTATTAAGAGACATAATAATGATGCAACAAAAGCAGTATTTAACTTCTGTTTCACAGCTGTTAGATTGTCTAACTTCATTCTCTAAAAATACCATGAGGAATGTACAATGAGCATCTCCATTTTGTAGATGAGGAAATTGAGGTATGAGATATTTGTAACATTTCTAGAATCAAACAGTCAGCAACAGGATGGTGGAGTGAAGAGTTAACAACAGAGTTACAGAGAGAAGTTTTTTATGTGGGACTGGCTAGTCCAAGAAGGGATAAGCCAGATAGTATTGAAAAGCTTGTAGGGGTCACACTGTGCCATGGTGCTGTTTATTGTGAAACTTTCCTGTTTCTTTAAATGCTGAAATTCTTGTCATTAGATCAAAAGAGTCCTCAATCCAGTATTTCCACTGCTTTCATTTTGTGAACAGGAAAACTGGGACATGGAGAAGTAAAGCACTGTTGATACTGTCAGGCACTCGGTCCTGTGCTGTCATCTCAGCATTTTACTGAGTCCCATCACAATTTTGGGCTTCAGCTTCCTCATCTTCCTTACGTACATCGCTGGAGTTGTGAGCCATAAACAGAGGGACCAGCCTTTAGCACAGAATATGTCTTCTCAGTCTGGGCCATTTTGACAAATAAACTGACTTTGGGTGCCTAAGAATCTGATTAGGAGCTGGACACAAAGTTGTGTATTTCCAGTTACCAGGAATTGCGGCGAAGCACTCAAACCTGGCTATATGCCTGGGACACCATATAATGATTTATTCCATGGCATTCCGAGTACAATGTCTGTATTGTCAGTGTTTCAGAGTGATAGCAAGACTAAAGTACAGTGCAAAATGGCTGAAGAGGATTGAAAATGCTTTTTAGTGGGCTGGCAGATGGCAAATGCAGTTCAGTAGCAGAGTGCAAAATGAACTGATAACAAATGTTATGTGCTAATCACGTGGTATATAGCTGGAGAAGAGGTACTTTTTGTGACTGCCATGTGAAAATTATGAAAACTATTAGTTTAATATATAACTAATAAGCCTCATTTTAATATCTACTGTAATATATGCATGATATATTTTATATATATAAATAAGCCATTGTTAGTGTATGTGATACACTCTAAAAATTCTTATGATGAGCCATGTTCAGCATTGAATTTTTTATGTGGGAATCAGCATAATGAATCTAAAATTTCTACCAGGAGATTTTACTATTTAGGCATTTCCAATTTGAAAAT
>RJWT010052077.1:0-10627 GCA_004365215.1 Cuniculus paca
AGACAGGGTCTCACTATGGCATTCAGGCTGGCCTTGAGCTCACTTTGTAGCCCAGGCTGGTCTCGAACTCACAACGATCCGCCTGTCTCAGCCTCCCGAGTGCTGGGATTACAGGCATGAGCCACCACACCCTGCCAGTTTCTTGTGGAGGCTGTCAAATCTGCATGTGTTAGGACAGCATACATTTGATCACACCTAGAGGTTAGAATGGGGTATAGCGCGGTGGGAAGATAATGTGGTTATTAAAGAGGTCAAGGCATGGAAAGTGAGACCACTTCATAAACTATCCTATGCACTGTGTTGAGAACTTGAGGCTTTATTCTGGCGGAAGTGACTAGGTAGATGCAGAATGCAGGGCACCGAGACCTAGCTAAGCAAAAGTGGTGAGCAAAAGAAGTGCTGATGGTGACAAGAAACAGGTGACTGATAGTGATAGGTGGGAATGAAGAGCAAAATGGAGATTTGGGAGTGAAACAAAAGCAGTTTAAGAATTGCAATTCTAGAAGTGGATGGCCAGACACTAATCACAGGGAGCCAAGACTGGCTTTGGGGAGAGGGTGGCTTATCTTTAAGTATTACAGGAAGCTGACACTGAAGAGAACCTGAGAAAGCCAGACATCAAGGAGACACTGGGCAAGTACCAGGTCTTTTGAATGTCACAATATTCACACTTCTATAGAAAGAAATTTTATTGTTTTCCTTTTCTCAGTACAGATGCTATTTATTTTGATTTTATTCAAAAGAGTGATGTTTCACATCTTTAAATCTGTACACAGGCAAGAAGCATTTGCATGGAGAACTCAGTGTGGCTATTGCTAAACTGCTCTTCTTTAGCCCTTTCCTAGTTGCCTATTTTGTGCATTCAATGGGCTGCAGTATTTACTCGTGCAGTTATTGTAGCGATTGCTAGTCAGATTATTAGACAAACAAAATCTGTTTATATCCTTAGGCTGAAACCCAAAGGAGCTGATGTAACAGCTGGCCCTTCCTGGGTCACTGACATATAAACCTTCTCATTCATAATCCTCAAATACCTTGGAACAGAGATAGTGTTTGCAGTCACTTTTAGAAAAGGCTGTATTATGGCATCCCTGAAAGTTTTTCTTATGAGATGATAAATTTGTCAAAATTTCTTTAAAAAATTTTTAGATTTATTTTATGATACATAAAAATACAAAAACTGCATATTTTAAGGTACATATTACATTTCTATGTGTGATTACACTATGTAATAGTTAAATTGCCTTATATATATCTCTCTCCTTGAACAGTTATTTCTATGATAAAATCATCCAGATGCTGTTTTTGTGCCCTTTTGAAATATAGAGTACATTAATATAATCTGTATCATTCCACTGTGCCACAGCATGGCAGAACTCCTTACTCCTAGCTGTGTCACAAGGGTCCATCAGCGTTTCACCACCCCTACCCACTTCCTACCATGCCCAGGCTCTGATAACTACTATCACTCCCGACTTCTACGAGATGACTTCTTTATATTCCACCTATGAGTGAGATCATGTGCTACTTGTCCTTTTGTGCCTAACTTCTTTTATTTACCATAATGGTCTTCAGTTGAACCACATAGTCACAGATAACAAGATGTCATTTCATTTTAGGACTGAGCAGCACTCCATCTTCATCACTTGCTGGACACTTCAGCTGTTTCCGTTTCTTCGTGCTAGGGAAAAGTACTGAGATAAACACAGGCATGCAGATGACTTTTCAACATCCACATTTCATTTCCTTTTGAGATATGCCCAGAAGTGGAACTGCCAGATCATGTAGTAGTTCTACTTTTAGTTTTTTTGAGGAACTTTCCTATGAATTTTCATAGTGACTGTACTGATTTCCACCAATGGTGCTTTAAGTGTTCTCTTTACTCCACATTCTTGCCAGCATTTGCTAATTTTCATCTTTTTTGTAGCAGTTATTCTTATAGGAGGGAGGTAATACCTCACTGTCATTTTGATTTACATTTCCCTGTTAAAGCTGATGATGAGCATTTTTGTGTATACTTGTTGAATCAATGTGCTATTTTGAGATATGTCATTTTAGACTTTTACCCATTTTAAATCAGGTTTTTTTGTTTGGTTTTGTTTTGTTTTGTTTCTTTTTGTTTGAAGTCACAATGCCATCTATATATTAATTCCTTTGCCAAAAATATACTTCATGATTTTTTTTGTATTCTGTACTTTGTTTCTCAATTCTGCTGAGTGTTTTCCTTCTTGAATAGAAGCTTTTCCATTTGATGTAATCTACTTTGCCTGTGTTTGCTTTTGTTTTCTATGCTTTGCAGGACTTTTTTTTTTTTTTTAAATCTATATACAGTCCCTCATTCTGAAGCATTTTCCCCTATGTCCTCTCTTCTAGTAGTTTCAGCATTTTAGGCCCCACACTTAGAACTTAACCCATTTCGTGTTAATTTTTATAACTGAAAAGAGAAAGAGATCCAATGTCATTCTTCTCTTGCATGTGTGTATACAATTTCCACAATATCATTTATTGAAAAACTGTTTTCTCCAACAAATGTTTTAGCACTTTAGTAAAAAGTCAGAGTCGGGCATGGTGATAGATAGCTGTAATTACACTACTCTGAGAGGTTAAGGCATGAGAATTGCAAGTTCAGGCCCAGTTTGGGCAGCTTAATGACTTAGCAAGACATTGTCTCAAATAAAAATACAAAAAGACTGGGGCTATAGCTCATTGTGAAAGCCCTAGGTTCAATCCCCAGTACTGAACAAGAATCATTTGGCTCCATTTACATGGTTTATCTCATGGTCTTCTGTATCTGCTGTGGTGCTTATTGTGGTGTTTTGATAACTACAGACTTGTAGTATCCTTTGAAGTTAGTAGTGTGCTGCTTCTTGCTTTATTCGTTTTGCTCAAAATTCTTTTGGCCATTTCGTATTTGTTTGTGTATGGTTGCAATTACACTTATGGTTGTTTTTCCTAGTTTTGTAAGAATGGCATTGGTATTTTGCTAGCAATTATGCTATGTTATTTACACCTATTAAAACTTATTCATTTTGTATGTATCAATCTGGCTTCCCTGTTGCACAAATGAACAAATTATGAAATAGAGGGTCAAAGTTAAAACATATGATTACATTTACCAAGATTGTGGAGGAGAAAAACATACAATTTACTAACTATTCATGTAGGGACATTTCTTCTAAACCCCTCTTGGATATTTGTGGCAGATTTTGTTTTATTTCTTTTCATAAATACATGGTGTGGAAATTGTTATCTGAGAAAATATATGAAAAAAATAGTTGCTGATATAAAGACATATTTATCTATGTATTTATTTAAGGAATCTCTATTGAGCCCTTCGTATGTTTAAGAAAATATGCTAGGTTATGATGCAAGCAGACAAGCCTAGGCTTTGGATACTAAGAATTCTTTATTAACTAGGAATCTATTATGAATCCTGAGTTCCTTTGTCTGTAAAGAGAATATAATTTTAGCTCACGTAATTTTGATGCCCTTAAAGTGCTTATAGTGCAGGTGAACAAAATATTCATGATTCAGCTAATCAGAACAAATAATGGAGTTGTGTTTGTATGAAATACAAAGGAAAAGAGTGACGTGGTTCAATAAAATCATATAAATTGTTTTATGTTTATTTTTAAAATCTGGTCAGTGAGATCCAGAAAGATCTTCCTCCAGAAGTATATAAGAGTAATGACATACCTTATTGAAGAGAAATCTGAACTTAAATTCAGGAGATGTGCTCTTTAGTGTTAGGACATTTTTTACCTTGATGAGAATTTCAGTTTGGGAATCATAATTTCTCATGCATCAAATGGAGTACAGAAGAATAGCTTTGTCATATAACTCACAATGAGGCAGAATATTTGAAAGGCATTTAAAATTTTCAAATCAGCTAAAAATGTGAAACTTTGTCATTATTGGCACAAATTTTAGGATTTTTAAAAAATGTATGATACCAATATGTATCGATGACTTTCCCTTTGCTGGAGAAACTGACACCTTCAACTTCAAGGAAGAAATGCTCATTTTGGCTTACAGTTTCAGAGGTCTCAGTCTATTATTGGCTGGCTCCAAGATAGAAATAGTAAGGTAAAATGGCACTACTCATATAAAACAGAATAAATTTGCGTTATTTGTAGGAAAATGGATACATCTTGAGAACGTAATGTTAAGTGTAATAGTTCATACAAACAGACCTGAATATTGCATGACTTCTTCTTTATGAGAAACCAAAATATAAATAAATTAAAGAGCAAAATAAATGATCAATAGTAGGAAAGAGGGCAATAGATATTTTGTAAATGGGAAGGGGACAAAGAGATGGAGGAAGAGAAAGGAGGGGGAGGTGAATGGGACATAAAATGAATTAAAATGTGTTACACACTTTTACCAATTCCTGCAATGAATGTAATCACTATGTACTGCAAACATGTACTAATTAACCTAAGAATTTAAAGGACAGTGGCATGGCGGAGGAAGATTGCTTAGCCTGTGGAATCTAAGAAGCAAAAAAAGAAAGGAGGAGCTGCAGGCAAGAATATACCCTTTTAATTCATGTCGCCAACATCCTACCTTCAACCTGGTCCCACCTCCTAGCGGCACATTCACCTATCAACTCATCAATAGTCAACTCACTGATGAATACAGAGCTCTTGTGACCCAATCAGCTTCTAAAACTCCCATATCTGAATACATGAGGCTTTTGTTGGACATTTAGATCTAAACTGTAACAGCGTATCTCATTTTTATACTGTTCGACCACTTTAATTTGGTATATGTTATATAGGAGACTTAAGCTACCCTAAAAATTTCTAGAGTGTGAGATTGACAAAATAATTATAATCAGAGATGTGAAACTTGAATATAGGGTATATTTTACTCAAACCGAGGAAGTAAACTTTAGAAAATATTTTAAAATAGTGCTATTTTTCTCATCCTTTTCAGCATTTATTTAAAGTCTTGTTTTTCAATGTTAATAAGTTGGTTTATGTATTCTTTTTACACATACAATGTTGTGAACCATTTCAAAAGTTAGATTTTATTAAAATAATTCATTATAGATAAATCACTTAACTTAGTATATCTGAGAAAGTAATAAATAATACAGGATTATGAGAAAATGTAGTTTATTGCAACTATGGTAGTTAAGATACATATAAAAGTTCACATATATATTATTCTCATAGTAGAAGAATAGCAATGATTGTATAATGCAATCAGAATTTTAAAAATTTCACAGTTTACCTACTTTTTTAACCTGTGAAGAGACTTTTCTACTACATTTACTTTTTGTATACCTGTGGAGTTAATTTTTACAACTTCATATTTAGGTTTTTGTCACAAGTGTCAAACTAGAGCTAGGTCATATTAATAGTGGGCACTAAAGTTGTTTTATACTTGGTTTCCTATTTTTATTTTTATTTTTTTATTTATTTTTTTGCAGCACTAGGGATTGAACTCACGACCTTGTGCTTTGGCAGACACTTATGTCACTGAGCTAGATCCCCAGCGGCTTCCTCTTTTTAAATATCAGTGAATATTAAGCATTTCCAGTGAGAATTTCATTTCATTTATTCTTTTAATGAATAATAGCCTTGTTTATCCTTGAAATAAGTACTTCTAATGTTGTAAAAAGTGTCCTTTGTCCTTGGACTTCTGGAAGTAGTTTGTATCATACTTGATAAAAGTGTCCCATGGTGCACTCAGTAGTCTCGGAGTGGAGACTGCCCGCCATAGAAACACCAACAGCGTGATTTATGGTAGGTCAAGCAATATAAGTTGACCTAGAGACTATGTGGCCACTCAGTCAATCATGACTTTCCACACCCAGTAGACTCTCCAGACAGCACTACTCAGGTGAGCATACCTGATTGGCAGTGTGGTGTGGCTATTGTATCACACTGATTACATGGTGGTAAGGAATATACCTTGAGGACAGTGGCAGTTTCTCAAACTCAAGCCTCTGAACCTCCTCCTGTGACTGATTGCCTTGCTTTGTCTATGACCTTTCTTTTCAATAAACCATGGGTATAAGAGTTTTCAGTGAGTTCTTTGTGTCCTCCTAAGAAATAATCACTCCTGAAAGTAGTTTTGTGAATTCCCACATTTGCAGTTGGTGTCAGAAGTGACCCTTTGTGGACTCTTTCTTCTAACTTTACAGCTGGACCTTAGCTCCTTGACATTGATATCAGAAATCTTGGGCAGACTTGGCAACATGGAAAATTGTGCTCCTAACCTCACTGATGACTCTAGGTACATCGCATTATCCAAATTCTGAAAATTTCTTCAGTTCAGGGACAGTTGCATATTTATTTGTTGAAAACTTATTTTTTTTTAAATTCAATATGTCTTTTTAATATGTCATTGGGGTTTTTTTTGCTACTAATGCCTCCTTCAATCTGAATAGTTTTATAATTATTTAACATGCAGATTTATGAATTTTCTTATAATCAGTTCTCAGAGCAGATGGAAGAGATCAGAAAGGAATTTTCTTTTGTCCAACAATGGAATCTTTTTCTGTTTCCATTCTTAATAGAATGCTTTAGTAGTGTGAATCTATGTAGAAAAGATCATTGGCAAATTATTTACCAAAGCTCAATACAGTTACAGTCTGATTTAACTAAAAAAAAAAGTTATTTTTCCTTCTAAATAATTTAAGTTGAAATTATAAAACATTTTCCTGGATTAAGTATATAAAAATCCCTTTAAGAAAATTCAAAAACACTGACTTTACAATAAAGATCACTAAAAGAGCTTTTGTGGTGACTTCAAATATATAAAACTCTGCCCTGTGAAGGAACACATTTTGTGTGTGTGTGTGTGTGTGTGTGTGTGTGTGTGTGTGTGTGTTTGTGCAGATGTAGAACTAGAATCAACTTTGGGAAAGCATATTTTTTTTAATTCAGTTATATTCTTCCTCTCCATGAAGTTGTCACTGCAGAGATAATGCAGTCAAGTATCACAGACAGCAATCTCTCAACTGGATGCAATATGTGATTGTTTCCAGTGTTTCAAAGTTAGAATTTATAATTTTTCTCATATTTCCAATGAAGCATACACCCATTCCTATAGTTCCATATTTATGCAGTGTTTGCCAGATGAAGTTGTAACTTTTACATGCATGTTGCATATTTCATGAGTTCCATCACTCTCCACATTGCCTGCTGAGAAGGTCTTTAGTCAATTTTCCTGATAACAGCTTTCTCTGAACATAACACTCAGTCTGGCAGTAAATTCTATACCCAGGGGACCAAATGACAGACCAAGAACTTAAATTCTTTGTTTTCTGATCCAGTTCTGTTTTTATTGTTTACTTTTAAAACACCAAAAGCAAAAAAAAAAAAAAAGAAAGAAAAGAAAGTTATAAAAGAAGGAGACAGAGAAGGAGAAGGAGAAGAAGAGCAGAGACCTGGAGATTCAAAGATGCAGAAAATAAAATTCTCAGCTTTGTTCAGTATATTGCTATTGCCAGTCGACGTTTGATTTTGAAATAAGGTCACTGAAATGTTGGTTTTATTCTAATATAATGTGTCCAAAGAAGGCTTTTGTAAAAAGTTTTTTTAAAAAATTGTTTTTAAATGTATGATCACAGATCATAAATCTATTATTTAAAACTCTTTGCCCTAGCCAGCTTTTATTTCAAAACTCAGGTTTTTTTTTTTAACTTTTGCAGAGTAAGTGTGTTAAACATTTCTTCTTTAATATCATCATAAAATTCAGAAAAGCAGCCTACAATCAAACCCATAATATTTGCTCAAAAAATTTATAAATACTCCCAGTCTAGGGCAGTAGTCCTAAAAATCTCATATAATTTCAAATGAGTGTATGCCAAACATACACTCAAGAAACAAGTTTCTTTATTCAAATTATATAGATTTAGAATTTAGAATCAAGGATTTTAGATCTATTCTATGAACATTGTACAACAAATTAAACAAATGGCATTTTGACTTTTTTTTTCCTTTAGGAATATTTCAAAAGCATTATTTAGTGTCTCAAAATATCACTTGATGCAAATCATAAAAAAAATCATATGCTTAAAGTTTCAACAGATTTTACTTGGCTTTCTTATACCATGCTCCTATCACTTCAATTCCAATGCATAGCATAAAATCAATATTTTGCAGTTGCAAATTTGGTATTTATTAAATAATGCATCATAGATAATTGATGATGTGGAAGAATTTTGAATGTTCAGTTAATAACTTCATGAGATATTCAGGAAGATGCTATTAAGGACACCTTTACATTGTTATAGGATCCTTAGATAATTAGGCATAGATTCAGATTTAAATACTGCACTTACTTTTGCAAAGTACTGTGCATGAGAGCAGAAATTCACCTTACAAAACAATGCTCTAATAAATTGAGAGATTTTATCATGATTACTCACCTTTCAAATATTTGTAAGTAGGCAAATACTTATTGTGGATTTTCTAGTAAGTGTCGGGTGAGTTGAAAACTTGTCAATTTCTTGTTTTAATTTATTTTCTGTTACTATTAAAGAATACTTGAGATTAGGTAACTTATACTGAAAAGTTTATCGTCTTAGTTACATTCTTGGTGCTGGAGCACAGTAAGTGACGCAACGTTAAGAAGAAACGTATTTAGGCTCACGTTGTAGTCCACAATGGCCACCTCCAAGGCAGAAAGGCAAGAGAAGATGGAAGGGCCTGGCACCCAGCAAAGGAAGGTTGCCCGTGCATGGAAGCAGAGAGAGAAGGAAGGAGGCCAAGCGGGAGGCAGATCCAACCAGCTCACACTCCCAGTGACCCGCATTTTCAGACCTAACCCCGTCTCCTGAGGTCAAGTCAGGTATAATGCTTCCCAGTAATTCAATCACCTTGCAAAAGCCCCATCAATGAACTCAAGACTTGCGGAACATTTGGATACAAACCCTAACATCGCTGGAACTCCCAGTTCTGGTGAGAGTAACATTCCGCGCCGGGAGGTGGAGAGAGCCTCCTGCTGCATTGTAACATGGCGGGTGGGATGACTTGTTAGAAGCATAAGGGAGAGAGTCAAGAAGCTAAGTATTGGAGAGAAGGGGACAGAGAAGCTGACCCACTTTCTAAGAATGTATTTTTGCAAGAACTAATGCAATCTTGAAAAAAAAAGGCCACTTAAAGATTTTTCTCCTGATACTGCTATGTTGACAATCAAATTTCAATATAACTTTTGAGAAGAGCAAATCACTCCCTACCTATAACACAATCAAGTGTTATACTCACTACAACTTCATGGGCTGAAATAAAAGAGTTATTTAAATATCTTTTCCCCATTCAGGCATGGGGAACTAAAGCCTGAGGACTTGTTCTGATAACCACATGAAGGAAGCAGGAGGCTGGAATCCATACCCGAGCTCAGAGCTCTTAGTTACCACCTCTATCATGCCATTGTAATATATTGCTTCTAGTGGAAAAATGAAATTGAAAGAGAAAAAAAGGAAAAAAACAAAGCTTCTGTTCACTTTAGCGTATCTATGGTCATAAGAGTAATAATAAACTTGCAAAAATTTAAGTCAATTTTCAAAGCAAAAGTAATAGATCTTTTTAGATGACTTTTAGCAAATTGTTGCCCTTGTTTTCTGCACACTACTAAACCTTGCCAGTAGTAAAATATTAATGTACTGTAAAATCTGTGGAGCTCTGCCTTTTATTTTTATACTCAGTCAACTACATCTATAATTTTGTAGCCATGCAGCCCACCCTGAATTATAGTTGCGAGCTATATGCATTAATAATATGGAATCTACCAGGAATGAAATAAACCTTTGAAAGTGGTTGGGAAGGCCAGAGAACGAAAACTGAAATCCTTTTGACAAGCAGTTCGGAAGCTGCTGACATTCCTTAAAAGGCCCTTTTCTCATGTTGGCGTACACAGAGGCGTTACATAACATACCACGTAAAACCTATTAACTGCTGCTGCAGTACAAGGGACTCACAGTTTTTCAAGAAACCCAGAAAGAAAATGAACAAACTTTCCTACTGCTGACATTTCAGCTTGAAATTATGAAGTGTTGGATAGAGGAACAAAGACATAACTTCTTTTGAGGTGCGCTCTTGGACAATGTGTGCTTCTCATTTCCTTAAGAGCTGTGTACTACAATATCATAAGTATTGTGCAAAATATTTTGTAAATTGCAAAAGTGAAGACATCATTTAATCCTGTGCCTTATAAACTAAAATGATAGAATATAGCAAGAGAGATAAATATACTAATATTTTTTGTGTACTTCATGTTATCCAATTCTGGTCAGTAAAAAGATTTCAAAATGAAGCAGTAGCTCATCATTTAAATAGAACTTTAAGACTGTTAGTTAAAAACCATGATAACATTACTTAATTTGAATTTTTTTCACTCTTCTAATTATGATCAATAATTTTAGACGACCAGAGTTAGTTTCTCTATAGATTGGTCTACAAATTAATAATAACATGAAAATATTCTTAATAAATTACTTTAGTAGAGATATTTGTCAATGGAATCTGTAGTAATTTAGCATGTATTTGTTATTTTTAAGGATTCTGTTGGATCATATAGAGGAAAATACTAGAGAATAGTAATTTTAGAGCTAAAACATGTTTGGGAAAAACTGGCTATAATTATCTCACATTTAAAAATACACTAC
>RJWT010052078.1:0-10613 GCA_004365215.1 Cuniculus paca
TTTCTAGTAAGCCACACAGGCCATGTGGGCCCATGAAAAGTCAGATAACGCCTCCTCTGAGCCTACCCACACAAGGGCTGAAGATCACCAACCCGCCCGCCCCCTCTCCCCTCTAAGCAACCAGCTGGTTCCAAGGACAAGCTGAGTTGACAGCAACTGAATGTTTATATTGTTTGTTTGACTTTGCAGTCCTGGGGCTGGCGGTCTGAGCATCTATAGGGAAGATAACAGTATGCAATATAGCAATTGTGAGAGATTTCCTTCTATCTTGTTTTTGAAATCCAATATTATTCTCATTGTTTTGTTTTGTTCTGATTGTTTTGCTTTATTCAATATTCTGTTTTGATTGGTTTTATTCTGTTTTGTTTTGGTTTGATTTTGCTATATCTGATGAAATGGACAACTATTATGAAGATAACAAGATATACTATGGTAACCATTGTTGATTTTCTATTATCCTACTTTGTAGTTCTGGACCAATTTCACTGTTTTATTTTGATTAGATTTATTCTATTTTGTTTTGCTGGGTTTTATTATCTTTAAAATAAATTTAAAAAATATGTCAAAGAAACCATAACATGCTTCCTTTGAGTGAAAAGTAAAAGTACTGTGTTAGGTTTCCATTAGTGAAACAATTTGATATAATCAAATTACAGAGGAGCTCATGACTTTGAGAGTTTCAGTCCATAGTTGATTTTTTTTCCCCTGTGGTCAGATGGCAGGCACATCATGGCAGGGAAGTAGAATAGAAAAAGGAAAAGAAGGGGCTGGGGTAGCACTGTCTCCTTCGAGGGCACAACCCCAGTAACCAGAAGGGCTTGCACTAGCTTACTCTTTGCCAAGTTGAGGACCAAGCCTTCAGTATGTGGGCCTTCTGGGGATGTTGTACATCCAAGCCACAGCAAGTAAAATAACATTTTGAGAGGGAGGGACCACATTCACATGCTTTTATTACAATTTATTGTTGTTATAGTTTTATTTAATTGCTAGTTATTATCATCAATTAATCACTATGTTATAAATTAAGCTTTGATATAGGTATGTATACCTAGGAACAAAGTAGGGTACACAGTGTTCAGTATAATCCAGGGTTTCAGATATCTGCAGGGTTCTTAGGCTATATCCCCTGTTGATAAGGGAGCCTTCTGCAGTCTTCAAGGCAGAGTTTCTTGTGGGAAATAGCCTTCATCAACCTGTTGGATGAAGCCCACCCACATCAACAAGGATAATTTCCTGTCCCAAAACTCAGAGAATGCCAGATGTTACCACATCCTCAAAATAATCTTCCAATTTCAGCAACATCAAAATGAGTGTTTAATTGAATAATGGGTAAAATAGCCAAGCTGACACATAATATGCACATCAGAGGATGTGAAGCAGGAAAAAAAAGGCGAGGAAAGCTGGATTCCCAAGGCCCAGTCTTGTGGTGAGGTGGAGAAGCAGGCGGGAATGGGTGTGCTGACATTGGAGCCGTAATTCTTGGAAGGAATGAAGGTCATGCTGCTCAGCTGGAATGCATAAATCAGTTCAAATTGTCTAAAGAGTTTTCTATTAAAAAATAAATCCTGGCATTTCTAAGATGAAGGAAGACAGCCTTTTAGGGGAGGAGGTGGCTACAACTCTGAATTATAAAATCCAAATGGCAAAATGCATTTGACTGGTAAAGACAAGAAAACTCCCTCTTAGATTATAGTTTTTCTGAAAAAGCACAATGAATTCATTAGCATTTTTTTGAAACTTGAAAGAAGATCTTAATAAATATTTGTGGAGTCAAGAGATAGGGAATGGAGATTAATTCCATAGACACCATTATTGCTAATTTAAAGATGTGTAAAAATGTTACTGATTACAACATGTTGGTTGGCTAGTCATGATAAATTGGTAAATTTAAAAATGTTTATTAAAGATTCAGTCAGGACCTTATTTCCTTAAACCTGTTCTTTTCAATATGTCTTACTATTCCTCTACCAGAGAGATTTTTCAGGAACCTAATCATCTAGATTTGGGAAAAATTCTGATACATGTATATATATTCATCACTGTGTATATGATAAGAGTATGTCTAATGGGACGTTAGGAAAGATTTTGGTTTAATTATTTATGTTATCAATACATTTAACAAAACTCATTTCCTTTCTATAAAAGAGAACTATTAACCTTTTTTAAAAAGCATGTCAACTCTGGTGCTTTAAGTAGAGTTTTTAGTAGGCATGTAGTGGCACTCCTAACCGTGTCCTATTAGTGTCTTATTTATCTAATTGATTGTGTTTGGTTTTCTTATCTAATAAAATGAAAAAACTCAGAATATTTGCTTTCTTCATCTTCTTACATAAAGTCAGAAAACATCACTTTCTGGGCTGGATCAAGGCTGGTTTTTGTAGTTATAGCAAGCATCAAATATAGATGGGGCTGAATAAAATCTAGTCTGGTAAAATGGTCTTAGTTTCTATTTGGCAGGAGGTCTTCCTCTTTCACAAGCTTGTGGACTTTTTGTAAACTTTTGTTCTGGTTAAAAATTTAAAAGGGAGCTACTTGCAATGTCCTTAGCATTAACTTAAGCTGTAGTAAGCCTATAAAACAATCGTTGGTATGCTATTAAAAGTATATGAATAATAAAACAGTTGCAATAAGGAAAGTTTCAGAAGAGTAACAGGGCCTTGGTAGTAGCTCCCCCTTCATGAAGGGGTGGGTTGGCTGCATTCTGTCTCAAGCAATTAAGCATTATTTGAGAATTAGAAAATCTCAACCCTAACTTTTCTTTTTTTTTTTTTTCTTATTGGGGGTAAAAGTTGTGGGCCATTTTCTGGGTTGTAAATGACAACAGAACACAATTCAAGAATATTCCTAAGAAATCACTAAGGGCTAGTTTATTTATATGAGATATTTATAAGGGTACAAGTTTTATGAGGTTGTTTTATGGTAAAAGTCAAAGTCATTAATGGTCCCGGGCTGTGTAAGGAATTATATGGGGTGTGGTAGAAAAACTCTGGGTTTTTGGAAGAAAACAACCCCACATTTGAGTCTAGGTCCTAGTATTTAGTAGTTTTGAAACCTTGAACAAATTACTTAAATTCCCTGTGAGTTCCTCCTCTTGTAAAATGAGATTAATAGCAATGCATATTGTGAGGAGTAACTGAGTTAATTCCTGAATGTAGCATGTATAGGGTACAGAGCACATCCCTAGCAACATAATGTTAGCTGGTTTTCTCCTTAACATGATTGATTATCTCACAGAATGTCTATAATAGTTCCTTGGTATCACTATTTAGTGACGTCTCCTTTTTCAGCTGTGAAACAGAGCGATACTTGAGACCACAGATGAATGCGTGTTCTTTAGAGGTGTTAGGAAGTAAAAGAAAGCTGTGTTGTTCAAGAGTCTTGGAATCCTTGGAAGAAGTCTACTAAAGCAGTTTCTTCTGCTTTTCTTATATGTTTGTGTGTCTTTTTCTTTCCTTTGTGTAAGAATATTTTTGGTTTATGTCTTGTCTTGAATTACTGCTTTGAAGATAATGATGCACAATGTAATAATTGTTGTTGTTCTCTATTAGTTGGTTTTGAAAGTATGTTTTATTTTTTCATAAAATAAAAAGAAAAAAATGACCATATTTTTGTCCTTCGGTATCCAGGTGGGACTGGTTCTAGGAATCCCTGTGGTTACCAAAATCTGCAGGTGCTCAAATCCCTCGTATGAAATGTTATTTGTGAATAACCCATGCGTATCTGCCCACATATTTTAAATCATCCCTGGGTTACTTATACTATCAGGTACAGTGTAAGTGGTACCTAAATAAACTTTACTGTTTAGGGGATAATGACAAGGAAAACCATCTGCACTTGGTCCATTGGGCACAATCATTGTAGGCTTAACACATAGTACAGGCCAGCAACAGTGTAACATTCCTGATTCCTGATTTGTTATGTCCACTGATGTGTGGTTACAGAGGGCTGACCAAACTCTCTCTCTCTCTCTCCCTCCCTCCCTATATCATATATATAGACATAGAGATAGAGATAGTGCACATTTAGAAAACTGCACAAATTATAACTATACAGCAAATAAGTCATCACAATGTAAATGGCTCTATGTAATTATCACCTAGAAAAATGTGATCTGCCAGCACCCCTAAGCCCCCCCCATGACTATCCCCAATTGTTACCACTTTTTTCTCCCCTAAATAATCACCACTTTGAACCTTATAAAATTGAAATATGCTAATTTTGTGATTGACCTCTTTTAGTTAACTTTTTAAAAATGAGATTCATGTTGTTATGAGTGTTTCAGTTGTACTGTCTGTGCCACACTTGGTATAGACAATCTTTTAAATTTCAGTTATTCTGGGCTGGGGATATAGCTCAGTGGCACAGTGCCTGCCTGGCAAGTGCAGGGCCCTGAGGTCGATTCTCAGTACCAAAAAAGAAAAAAATTCAGTTATTCTGATAGGCAGGCAGTGGTGTCTCACTGTGAGTTTGATTTCTGTGTTCATAGTGATCAATGAGATCAGACACTTTTAGCTTGTTTATTGGCCTCTCAGATGTTCTCCTTTTCTTTCCTTCTCCTTCTGCCTTCTCTTCTAATTCATTGGACACACACACATTTCAGGCTCGGTACTACTGCCTCACAGGCCTCTTATTGGTTTGAACTAGTGCTACTAATAAGACTGAAAAGAACTGACTCAGAGACCATTGGCACTGGGGAAAGAAGTGGCTTGAGAGTTGCCATTTCCAGGGTCTGATCTCAAATCTACCTGCTCTCGTGATCTCTGTGGTTGGTGCATGGTGTTTCTAGCACACGTGGTTTCTCTCTTTTCTGTAAAATAAAGAAAATTTTTTTAATTTAAAAAAAGGATAAAAACGATACAGAATTTCAAAAACAAATAGGAAATTAATACTAGTTTATATATTGCATATTGTTATCTTGAAAGTAATTGTTCAGATTACATGATTTAGGCACAAAAAATGATCAGTCAGACGATGAAAGCACAATCTGTTCTTTTTGATGAACAGAGATTAGCAGTATAGTTATCTATCTTGCGTATATTTACAGACACACACACACACACACACATATATACATATGTATATATATTATCTTGTCCCTTCTTTCTTTTCTCCTTTCCCCTATCCCATTTGTTCTTTCCTTTTGAGCATTTGCTTTCCTTTTCTTTTTCACAATATCTATTGTACATTTTGGATCTTATTTACTTTTTTTTTTTACTTACACTAGGGAGACAATATGATATTTATACATGTGAGTCTGATTTATTTCACTTATGAGTATGGTGTCTAGCTGCATCCATTTATCTATAAAAGCCTAAAGTTTATCCTTCTTTATAGCAGTGAAATACTGCATTGTATAAAAATACCACATTCCTCCATTGCTGGGCATTTGTGTTGTTTCCAAGATTTAGCTATTACAAACTGTGCTGCTATAAACATGAGATGCATGTGTCACTGTGGTATGATGCTTTTAATTCTCCTGGGAAGATACCCAGAAGAGGAATAGCTGCATTAAGTGGGACCTGCAGTCCTAGTTTTATGAGGAATCTCCACACTGATTTCCCTAGTGGTTATACCAGTCTACACTCCCACCAACAGTGGAGAAGGGTTCCGTTTTCCCCACAACCTCGCCAACATTTGTTCTTGGTTGATTTCTTGATGGCAGCCATTCTTTCTGATGTGAGATGGAATCTCAGTGTTGTTTTAATATGTATTTTTTGAATGACCAGTGATGTTGAACATTTCTTCATATATTTATTTTCCATTTGTATTTCTTTTTCTGAGAAATGCGTGTTCAGCTCAGATGCCCATTTTTGGATTGGGTCTTTGAATTTGGGGGACCTGATGTTTTTCAATTCTTTATATGTTCCAGATATAAGTCCTTTATCTGAGGGACAGTTGGCTAAAATTGTTTCCCATTCTGTGGGTTTTATTTTCACTCTGTCGGTGATTACTTTTAATGTGCAAAAACCTTTTAATAAGATGAGATCTTGTCATTGATTCTTTGAAGTACTTCCCATGCAGTTTGGATTTTGTTCATGAATTCTTTGCCAACCCCTATGTCTTCAAGTTTTCTACCTACTTTGTCTTCCAGTAGATTTAGTATTTCTGTTTTAATATTTAGATCCTTGATCCATTTTGACTTTAGTTTAGTGCATGGTGATAGACATAGGTCTAGTTTTAGTCTTTGGCATATGGAAAGCTGATTTTTCCAGCAGCATTTATTAAAAAGCCTACCTTTCTTCCAATGAACATGTTTGGCCCCTTTGTCAAAGGTAAGGTGGCTGAATGTCTTTGTAGCTGTGTCTGCATCTTATAATTTGTTTCACTGATCCTCAGGTCTGTTTTTTTTTTTTTTTTTTTTTTTTGCCAGTATCGTGCTGATTTTGTCACAGTAGCTTTGTAGTATAATTTCAAGTTTGGGATTGTTATGCTTCCTGCCTTGCCTTTGTTGCTCAGGATTTCCTTTGATATTCTATGTCTCTTCTGTTTCCAAATGAATTTTAGGAATGTTTTCTCTAGATCTGTGAGATATGCTAATGGTATTTTGATCTAGATTGCATTAAATCTGTGTAACAGTTTTGGGAGTATGGCCATTTTCACAATGTTGGTTCTTCCTATCCAAGAGCAAGAGACATCTTTCCATTTTATGATGTCCTCTTCAATCTCCTTTTTCAGAGTACTATAGTTTTCAATATATAGATCTTTTACATCCTTTGTGAGATTGATTCCTAAGTATTTCAGTTTTTTGAACGTTATTGTGAAAGGTATTATTTCCATAATTTATCTCTCAGTGAGTTTGTTGTTTGTGTACATGAATGCTATTGATTTTTAAGTGTTGATTTTGTATCCAGCTATGCTGCTGAATTTGCTTATTAACTCTAGTAGTCTTTTGGTGGAGTTTTTGGGGTCTACTATGTGGAGAATCATGTCATCTGCAAATAATGATAATTTAACTTCTTCCCTTCCTAGTCTTATTCCTTTTCTTTCTTTCTCATCTCTAATTACTCTGGCCAGTGTTTCCAGAACTATATTGAATAGGAGTGATTATAATGGACATCCTTGTCTTGTTCCTGATTTTAGGGTGAAAGCTTTCAGTTTTCGTCCATTTAGTATGATGTTGGCTGTTCGTTTGTCATAGATGGCTTTTATCAGATTGAGGTAGAGATCATCTATTCTGATTTTCTGTAGGGTTTTCTTTTTTATCGTGAATGAGTGTTGGAGTTTATCAAAAGCTTTTTCTGCATCTATTGAGATGATTGTGTGATTTTTGTCTTTGGCTGTATTGATGTGGTGTATTACATTTATTGATTTGTGTATGTTGAGCAATTCCTGAATTCCTGGCATGAATCCCACTTGGTCATGGTGTATAATCTTGATGATTTGCTGCATTCTGTTTGCTAGTATTTTATTGAGAATATTTGCTTCTATGTTCATTAGGGAGATTGGCCTGTAGTTCTCTCTTTTGGTTGAGTCTTTCTCTGATTTAGGTATCAGAGTAATATTTGCCTCCAGGAATGAGTTAGGAAGAATTAGTTCCCTTTCAATTTCATTAGAGTTTGAGCAGTATTGGTATTAAATCTTCTCTAAATTTCTTGTGGAATTCACTGTGAATCCATCAGGAGCTGGGCTTTTCTTTGTTAAGTTTTTAATTATGTTTTCAATTTCAGTAAACTATTACTGGGTTATTCAAAATTTTTATATCTTTTTGATTCAGCATTGATAACTTATGTTTTTAGGAATCTGTCCATTTCTTCCATGTTTTCCAGCCTATGCAAGTAAAGACTTTTGAAGTAGGTATTGATGATTTTCTGAATTTGTATTTCACCCTTTTCATTCCTCATTGCATGTATTTGAGTTTTTTCTTTCTTTTTCTTGATAAGGTTGGCTAGGGGTTTATCAACTTTATTTATTCTTTCAAAGAACCAACTCTTTGATTCATTAATTCTTTGTATTATCTTCTTAGTCGCAACTGCATTAATTTATGCTCTGATCTTTATAATTTTCTCCCTTCTGTGAGCTTTGGTCTTGACTTGCTCTTTTTCTAGAAGCTTGAGGTGCAGGATTAGGTTGTTTATTTGTGCTCATTCTGTTTTACTGATGTGATAATTCATTATTATATATTTCCCTCTGAGGACTGCTTTCATTGTGTCCCACAGGTGGTATTTTGTATCTGCATTTTCGTTTAATTATAGATGCTGTTTAATTTCTTCTTTAACTTCATCTATGAGTCATTGGTTGTTCAGGAGGGCACTACTTAATTTCTATGTGTTTATGTAGTTTTTGCAGTTTCTTTTGCCATTAATATCCAATTTCAGTGCACTATGGTCAGATAATATGCATGGGATAATTTCAGTCCCTTTGCATTTACTTAAGCATGTTCTATTTTAGAGAACATCCCATGTGCAGCTGAGAAGAATATGTATTCAGATGTTGTTGGGTGGAACACTCTGTAAACATGTAGTAAATCCATTTGTTCATAGGTTTAATTCAGTTCTATTATTTCCTTGGTGACTTTTTGTCTAGTTAATCTTTCTGTGACAGTGGGGTGTTAAGGTCCCCTGTTACAATTGTGTTATTGCATATTTGATTTTTCATGTGTGTTAGTATTTCCTTATATAGTTGGGTGCTCCTATATTTGGTGCATATATATTTATGATTGTTATCTCTTCTTCTTGAATTTTTCCTCTAATGAGTAGATAGTGACCTTCTTTATCTCTTATCATTTTTGGTTTGAAGTTCACATTGTCTGCCAACAGAATAGCTACCCCTGTTTTTTCTGGGTTCCTGTAACATGAAATACTGTTTTCCATCCTTTGACTTTCAGTCTATGAGTTTCTTTTTGAGTTAGATGTGTTTATTTTATATGGCATATAGTTGCATCTTGTTTCTTGATCCATTCTGCCAATATATTTCTTTTATTTGGTGAATTCAGGCCATTTACATTGATGGTTATAACTGATAAGTATTGGCTTATCTTTGTCAGGTTGTTTTCCTGTTGTTGGTTCCCTACTTTTCCCCTTTATTTGATTACTTGTTGTGCCTGTTGTTGTTCTGGGAATTGTGGTCATTTTTGTCTCTATCTAGAATATCTTTCAGTACTCTTTCCAGGGTTTGTTTGGTAGACATGAATTTCTTCAGTTGTTCTTTGTTACGGAAGTATCTTTTTTCTCCATTAATTTTAAGAGATAGTTTTGCAGGGTACATCCATCTGGGTTGAACGTTGTTTTCTTTCAGGGCTTGAAGTACTACTTTAAGCTTGTCTTGACTTGAGGGTTTGTGTTGAGAAGTCAGCCGTGATTCTAATGGCTTTCCTTGATAGGTGATCTGTTTCTTTTCTCTTACAGCTTTTAGTATTCTGTTTTTATGCTGAGTTTCTGGGATCTTGATTATTATATGTCTGGGTGTGGATTTATTTTGGTTATGGCTGCTCGGAGTTCTATATGCCTCACTTATCTGTGTATCAGATTCTTTTGCTATGCTTGGGAAATTTTCTGCTATTACTTATGAAAATAGTTTTTTTAATGTCATTTGCATTGACTTCTGCATTTTAATTGACACCTATCAGTCTTATATTGTTTTTCTTTGCATTGCCTTGGAGCTGTTGAATTATTTTATGGTCCCTTGTTATTTTTAAGAGTTCTTTCCTTTCATGATCGTTAGCTGCAATCCTGTCTTGAAGGTCTGAAAGTCTATCTTCAGTTTTGTTCAAGTGGTTTTGCCAGATTTCAATGGAATTTTTAATTTCCTGGCTATCTCTGAGTCTGTTCCAGGCATTGTAATTCTTCCCTATATTGTACATTCAGGATTCCCATCATTTTCCCATGCCCCTGTACTTCTTTTATCTATGTCTTCTCTAGCTATGTGAGCGACTCCTTCATTAAGGTTGTCATTTCTTTCTTTACCTGAGAGATTATTTCTGATATGATTTTCTTCATAGCCTCATGGATTTGTTTCTTTATTTCACTTGCTATCTTTTCAGAAATTTCAGGTGTGTGCCTTCCAGTGTCCTCTCTTTTGATGTCTCCTCTGCTTGTTCCAGATGGGCTGGGGGTTTGAGATTGCATTTTACTTCTTCATTTTGTCATTTTCAGCTCTTGGTTAATATTTAGGTCTTTTAAACCCATTACTCTCGACTGTCTGTCATGTGTGTTTTAGGGTCCTACTGTGTGGCTGATGTTCACCCACTTTCTGGGTCCTGCAGTGTAGGGTAGAGGCCGGTTACCTGAATTCTTCCTGCAGGGCCTGTTGAGTGAATTCTGTATTCTTCCTGTGCTGACTAGCCTAGGAGTATTGACGTGAACCATCCCTTAGCTCATATTGTTACTGCAGCTTCAGACTGTTAGTGGCTGCCAGACCCACCTGTGCCTGGTATGTGCCCCAACTGGGACCTTACTGTGTCACGGGGACCTCACAGGCCCAGCCTGATTCCTCCAGGTGGGGAGAGGCCTTCCTGGCACTCTTGCCAGCCCACCTGGGGTTCTCTGTATGGAAGAAGAGCTCACCCATGCTTTTGCTGGCCTGGGAGACAGGGAGGATTCACTGAGGCTCCTGCCAACACACTGAGGTCCTCTGCTTGAGGGGAAACTCACTGTTCTCTCGTTGGCCTGCTGGGG
>RJWT010052079.1:0-10614 GCA_004365215.1 Cuniculus paca
TGCTGGTCTACATTTTCTTTCCTCATGGTGTCTTTACTTTGGCATCAGAGAAATGAGGGGCTCAAGAAGTATTCTCATCTCTTTGATTTTCTGGGAAAGTTTGAAAGGGCTGGTAGTTTTTAAGTGTTCAGATTCAGCAGTGAATCCATTAGTTCCAGAGCTTCGCTTTGTCAGATTTTCGATTACTCATTCAGTCTTTGTGTTAGTTACGTTTACATCACTCGGACAAAACGCTTGAGAAAATCAGCTTAAAGGCGGAAAGATTGATTTTGAGTTCATGCTTTCAGTAGTCGGGGTTTAGGGTTTCGCTGTTTGTGGGCCTGTGTTAGGTCAGTACATTGTGGAGGAGGGAGCGGAGGGAGGGAGGGCAGACTGGAGCAGGGGAGGGGGACAGCGAGGGAAAGGAGGGGAGGGAGGAGAAGAAAGCTGGGGAAGGGAAGGGAGAGGAGGGGAGGAGAGGGGAGGAAGAAAGGGAGGGAAGAAGGAAGGGAAGGTCTGGGGCAAGATATACATAACCAGAGCACGCACCCTGTGACCTGCTTCCTCTAGCTGGGGTGAACCTCTTAAAATTTCCCTGCTCTTCCCATAATGCTCTCCACTTAGGAACGCATCAGCGGATGAACCCATGGACGAGTCTGGCGTTCCGTGACCACAGCAGTGTCCTTCCTGGCCGAGGCGCGGTCTGGGTCTGTTCCGCATTTCTCTTGCCTTTGTGGTTTGCAGTGTCTCTGCTGGTGTACTTACAGCTCTGCCTGTTATTTCTCTTTCTTTGTGGTTTAGTTTTCATAGGTTTTGTGTTTCTAGGAATTTGCCCATTTATCTAAGTTATCCGAGTTTTTTACATACTATTGTTGATTATGTTCTATCATTCTTTTTTTTTCTTTAGAATTAGTATTGTCCTCAATGTCATTTCTGATTTTAGCAATTTAACTCGTCTCTGATGTCTTAGTCCATTCAGCTAGACTCATTCAGTTTTGTTGCTCTTTACAAAGAACTTTTAGCTTCAGTGATTTTTCTGCGTTGTTTTTTTCTGTCATTTTAGTTTAGAGACTGTGATATTTATTCTTTCTGCTAGGTTTGGTGTTTAGGTTGTTTTTCAGTTTTTAGTTTCTTAGTTTGTAAAGTTAGGTTATTGATTTGAGAGTTCTAATAAATGTTTATAGCTATAAATTCCTCTCTTAGCACTACTTCATTGTATCCCATGAGTTTTGTTATGTTGCATTTTTGTTTTCATTCATTTGTATTTTTTATTTTCCTTTGTGATTTTTTTCTTTGCTCAGTTGGTTATGTAAGAGTATGTTGTTTCATTTCCACAAAATCGTGAAATTTCCATTTTTTTCTGTTATCGATATCTGCTTCATGCTTTTGTGGTTGCAGAACGCATATCTTCCATTGCTTCTCGGCCTTTTGGCTAAGATCAAGTGTAGAACACATATCTTCCATTTTATATTGTTTGAGATATAATTTGTAGTGTAACATGTCTCTTCTTGAAAACCACTCATGTACATTTGAGAATGTGTATGTTATTGTTGGGTAAATTTTTGTATATTTCTGATAAATCTAGTTAATTTATTTTTTTAAATCCTGAATATATTTACTTCCATCCTTTTTAAGAGGGGTTATAGGTATCTCCAGCTATCATTGTAGAACTATTGAGTTATTCCTTCAATGTTATCAGTTTTACTTCTGATGTATTTATAATTTTGTGCCTTCTAATGTACTGAAACTTTTATTAATATTTAAAGTCCTATGTCTCTTTCAACACTTTTTTTTTTATTTTGAAAAGGATACAGCCAAACAAAATAAAACAGAGTAAAGTCAATCACAACAAAACAATGAACATGGTACATGACTTCTAAACAGGGTAAAAAGCAGTTGGTAATGGCTACCATAAACCTCTTGTTATCTGCAATATACCTGCCCATACCATCAGGGATAAGTACAGTCAAACAAAATACAACAAAATAAAACAGCAAAAAACAAAAACAAAACAAAGCCAAACAATGTAAGCAATATATAACTTCAAGATACAAGTAAAACAGCAGTGGCTACCATAATGTTTATTATCTTCAGAATAGTTGCCTACACCTTCATACATATTACAATCAAACAACACAGAATAGAGTAAAATCAATCAAAACAAAACAATGAAAGCAATACAAGGTTTCTGAACGAGATAATTGGATATCCTCGATGGCTGCATTTATGTATTTTGTTATCTTTAAAACAGCTGTCCATGCCATCAAGTATAATAAAATCAAACAAAACAATAAAACGAAACTAATCAGAGCAATGAAGACAATATGAGTTTCAAATCATGATAATAGTTTAACAGTGGTCACTTCCTGCCCATTTTAGATAATTCTTCCCTTTTGACTTTCCCAATATGTATTGTGCATTTTGGATCCCACTAACTCCTTTAGTTTGTTATACTATGGAGAAAACATGAAATTCACCCATGTGACTCTGAATCATTTCATCCATGAGCATTATCACCAGTTGCCTCTATCCACCTACAAGAGCCTTGAGGTTATCTTCCTTTATAGCTGAGTAGGTTCCCACCATATAAAATGCCATGTCTTTCTTATCCATTCTGCAATTAATGGGCAGGCTACCCCTATTTTTTTTTTCTGGCTCCCTGTCACATAGGGCATTGTTCTCTCTCCTTTAACTTTCAGTCTATGAATTTCCTTTCTAGTTAAATGTGTTGCTTGTATAGAGCATACTGATGGATCCTGTTTCCTGAGCCACTCTGCCTGTGTTTCTTTCTGTTGGTGCCTTGAGGCCCTCTTGCACTGTATTGTCTCTGCTATGCTATTTTCCTGCCATTGGCTCCCTAGTTTTTCTCTGCATTCAATCGACTGGCCCCACTTGATGGTCCCCCTCTGCCATTGTTCCTGAGACCACGGTCCTTTTTCTCTCTCTCTAGAATGTTCTTTAGTAATCTTTGTAGGGTTGGTTTGGTGGTCATGAATTCCTTGATTTGTTTGTCATGGAAGTATCTTGTTTTTCCATTAATTTTGAAAGAAAGTTTTGCAGGATACATCAGTCTGGGTTGGAAGTTGTTTCCTTTCAGGACTTGCATTACTTCACTCCAGCCTCTTCTTGACTTGATGGTTTGTGTTGAGAAGTCTGCCGTGATTCTGATGGGTTTTCCTTTATAGGTGATCTGTTTCTTTTCTCTAATAGTGTTTAATATTCTGTTCTTGAGTTGAATTTCTGGGATCTTGATTATTTGTCTGGGTGTAGATTTGTTTTGGTTATGGCTAGCTGGAGATCTGTATGCCTCACTTATTTGAATGTCACATTCTTTTTCCATGCTTGGGAAGTTCTCTGATATTATTTTTGTAAATAGATTTCTGATGTCAATTGTGTTGACCCCTGCTTTTTCACTCACATTTTTAATTCGTAAGTTATGCTTCTTTGAGTTGACCAACAGCTGTTGAATTGTTACTTCCTGAGTCCTTGTTATTTGTAAGCAATCTTTCCTTTTGCGATCACAAGCTGCAAACCTGTCTTCAAGGTTTGAAAGTCCGTCTTCAGTTTCTTTCAAGTGATTTTGCCAGCTTTCAATGGAGTTTTTAATTTTCTGGATATCTCTTTGTTTCATGCATTCTAAATCTCTCTTATACTGTTCATTCATGGTTTCCTTCATTTTCCTACACTCCTCTTTTTTTTAATCTGTGTCTGCTTTAGAGATGCTATTTCTTTTATTATGGTTTTCATTTCTTCTTTTACCGGGGATAGAATTTCTGTTCTAATTTCTCTTCTAGCTTCATGAAGTTGTTTCTTCACTTCAGTTGACATCACTTCAGTCATTTCCGGTGTACAATTCTTGATCTCGTCAGTGTTTACCTCTTGCGGAATTGCGCTGCTTGGGTTGGACACCAGAGCTTGCCCTCTCCCTCTTCATCTTGGCATATTCCTGATTTCTTCCACACACCTGGGTAGCGTGGTCCCAGGCACCCTGAGACTGGCCACAACTTCTCCGAAGCGAGACTGTTTGGCTTTTCTGGCCAGTGCTGGCTATTGCACAGGAGTGTAACTAGCCAGGGCCTGTGGATCTAAGCTGATTAGAAACCTACAGGATGTTCTCTGGAACGTGCAGGGGAGCTCAGTCCAAGCAACTTCTGTGGGTCTGCCCACAACCTGACGCTGCCAGCAGAAGTGGGTTTCAGTCTTGGCCCCAGGCGTATCCTGCCAGATTCCAAAATGCCCCTGGCCAGTCACTCTCTCCTGTGGGGTGATCGAGTCCCGTGCACTCACCACCAGCCAGCATCAATCTCCGTGTCCCCACGCTCTTTCATCCCTGTGCCTTTCTGCAGACTGCAATCGCAACTGCGACCGCAGCCGAGTGTCTCCAGGCTCAACAGCTCTTCTCGCAGGTTGAGTCCGGCTCCAGGCTAAGACGCTCCCAGCACCACCTTCTTCTTCACTTAAATTCTTTTTATTCTCTCTGTGGGCTTCAATTCATATTTTAGATTCTTCCTGGGTCCGGGGGACCCACTTCCTTCCCTCTTGTCCTCTCCACGATGTTGTATTCCCGCATCTGAACTGTTTCTCAGGGAGACTGTTCACTCTGCTGCTCGCTGTACTGCCATCTTTGATCCCTCTCCTCTTTCAACACTTTTTTAAGGTAAAATTTTTTTTTTTTAAATTTTAAAGTGAAAAAAAAAAGTCAGGAAGCAAACAAACAAAAAAAAGCAACAACAACAACAAAAACAATAGTGATACAGAATTTCAAACCAAGATGATACGAATTTAACAGTGGTTGTTATATGGCATATTGTTATCTTCAAAAGAGTTGCTCAGGTTACCAGATAGAGGCATGCAAAATTGACCAAACAATGTAATTTCCCTTTGCAGTTTCCCACTACTATATCTATTACAACTTTTGGATCTTATTTACTCTTTCGGTTTCTTACATTAGCAAGACAATATGGTGTTTACACATGCAAGTCTGATTTATTTCACTTATGACTATGATTTTTAGATGAATCCATTTACCTAGAAAAGTTTATCTTTCTTTATGGCTGAGTAGTATTTCACTGTATAAAAATACCACATCTTTTTTTTTCCATTCCTTAGTTGATGGGCATTTGGGTTGTTTCTGCCTATTACAAATTGTATAGCTATAAACATGGGTGCACATAAAGTAAGGTTTCTTTTGTCTCACACTAGTACGGTCACGCCTACTCTCTTTTGGACTATCTTTCCATTCTTTTTACTTTTCACTCATTTCTGTCATTGAAGTAAGTATTTTTGTAGACAGTTTCTAATTGGATTATGTATTTTTTATCTGTCCTAGCAATCTTTGTCTTCTGATCGAAGCATTTAATCCATTTATGTTCAAAGTAATTAATGATAAGCGTGAGCTTCATTTTGCTCTTGCTTTCTGTATTCCTTTAGCATTCTTGTTACTCATTTCCTATGTTAATTTTTTTAAAGAGAAAAAAACAATAAAAACTGATACAGAATTTCAAATCAAGATAATAGGAAATTTACAGTGGTTAATATATTGCTTATTGTTATCTTTAGAGCAGTTGCTCAGATTACAAGACAGGCCTGCAAAATTGATCAAACAATATGAGCACAAACTGTTCTATTCAACAGATTAAAATACATCAGTAGTATAATTATCTTAGCTATCTTGTGTATATATATGTATGTATATATATATATGTTTATTTTTTCTTTCCCTTTCTCTTTCTGTGTATACATACATTTATTTTTTTCTTTCCCTTCCTTATTTTCTCTTTTCCCCCATCCCTATTGTTGTTTCCTTTTGAGCAGTTTCTTCCCTTTTCACAATATCTGTTGTACATTTTCGATATTACTAGTTTCTTATACTAGGGAGATAATACTATGTTTACACATGCACATCTGATTCATTTCACTTATAGTATGATCTTTAGTTGCATCCATTTACCTATAAAAGCCTCAGGTTTATCCTTCTTTATACCAGAGTAGTACTCCATTGTATAAAAGTACCACATCTTTTTTTATCCATTCCTCAGATGATGGGTATTTGGGTTGTTTCCAGGATTTAGCTATTACAAATTATGCTGTTGTAAACATGGGTGCACATATGACCCTGTGGTATGATGTTTTTAATTCTTCTGGGACAATACCCAGAAGGTGAATAACTGGGTTGAATGGAACCTCTAATCCTAGTTTTTTGAGCACTCTCCACACTGATTTCCACAATGGTTGCACCAGTCTACACTCCAACCAAAAATGGAGATGGGTTCCTTTTTCCCCAGTCCCTCCAGCATTTGTTATTGGCTGATTTTTTTTTTTTTTTTTTTTGCAGCACCAGGGATCGAACTCACAACCTCACACTTGCTAGGCAGGTTCTTAGGCTGCTGAGCTAAATCCCCAGCCTTGGTTGATGTCTTAATAGCCATTCTTTCTGGCGTGAGAAAGCATGGCTATCAGTGTTGTTTTAATTTGCATTTCTCGAATGATCAATGATGTTGAATATTTTTTCATCTATTTATTTGCTATTTGTATTTCTTCATCTGAGAAGTGTGTATTCATCTCAGATGCCCATTTCTGAATTGAATCTTTGAATTTGGGGGTCCTGATTTTTTTTCAGTTATTTGTATGATCTAGATAGAAGTCTTTTGTCTGCGGTACAGTGGGCTAAAGTTTTTTCCCACTTTGTGGGTTGTTTTCACTCTGTTGGTGATTTCTTCTGATGTGCAAAAACTTTGATACAATATCTCAGTTGCTGTTTCTTTAAAGTACGTCCTATGCAGTTTTGTTTTTGTTCATAAATTCTCTGTCTACATCTATGTCTTCAAGATTTCTACCAGCTTTTTCCTCTAGTAAATTTAATGTTTCTGTTTTAATATTTAGATTTTTGATCAATTTTGAGTTTAGTTTAGTGTATGGTGATAGGCTTGGGTCTAGTTTTAGTGTTTGGCATATGGAAAGCCAGTCTTTCCAGCACCATTTATTAAAGAGGCTATTTTTCTTCCAATGAACATGTTTGGCCCCTTTGTCAAAGATAAGGTGGCTGAGTATGTTTGTAGTTGTATTTCCATCTTCTAATCTGTACCAGTGATCCTCAAATCTGTTTTTTTGCCAGTACCATTCTGATTTTTATCACAGTAACTTTGTAGTATAATTTCAAGTCAGGGATTGTGATGTCTCCTGCCTTACCTTTGTTTCCCAAGATTGCCTTTGCTATTTTAGATCTCTCTTCTGTTTGCAAATGAATTTTAGGAATGTTTTCTCTAGACCTGTGAGGTATGCTGATCAGGATTGCATTAAATCTGTATAACAGTTTTGGGAGCATGGCCATTTTCACAGTGTTGGTTCTTCCTATGCAAGAGCAAGGAATATCTTTACATTTTCTGATATCCTATTGAATCTTCTTTTTCAGAGTACTGTAATTTTCACTGAGATCTTTTACTTCCTTTGTTAGATTCATTCCTAAGTATTTCTTTTTTTTTTTTTTTGGATGCTATTTTGAAGGGTGTGGTTTATTTGTCTCTCAGTGAGTTTGTGTACAGGAATGCTATTGATCTTTTGAGTGTTGACTTTATATCTAGCTATACTACTGAATTTGGTTATTAAATCTAGAAGTCTTTTGCTGGAGTATTTGGGGTCTTCTGTGTGGAGTATCATGTCATCTGCAAATAATAATTTAACTTCTTCCTTTCCTATGCTTATTCCTTTAATTTTTCTCTTGTCTAATTGCTTTGGCTAATGTTCCCAAAACTGCATTAATGGTGATAGTGGACATCCTTGTCTTGTTCCTGAATTTAGAGTGAAAGCTTTCAGTTTTTGTCTATTTAGTGTGATGTTGGCTGTTGGTTTGTCATAAATGGCTTTTATCAGAATGAGGTAAAGAGCATCTATTTTTATTTTCTCTATGGTTTTTATCACAAATGACAGTTGGACTTTATGAAAAACTTTTTCTGCATCTATTGAGATGATAACATGATTTTTGTTTTTGGCTCTGTTGGTGTGGTGTATTACATTTATTGATTTGCCTATGTTGAACCATCCCTGAATTCCTGGGATGACTCCCACATGGTCATGTTGTATGATTTTCTTGATGATTTGCTGCATTCTGTTTGCTAGTATTTTACTGAAGATTTTTGCATCAATGTTCATTAGGGAGATCGACCTTTTTGGTCTTTTTGTCTTTTTTGATTGGGTCTTTCTCTGGTTTTGGTTATCACTGTAATACTTGCCTCCAGGAATGAGTTAGGGAGCATTGTTTCCATTTCAATTTTATTAAAGAGTTTGAGGAGTGTTGGCATTAAATCTTCTCTAAATTTCTTATGGAATTCAGCAGTGAATCCATCAGGACCTGGGTTTTTTTGTTGGTAAGTTTTTAATTATGTTTTCGGTTTCATAAACCGATATTGGGTTATTCAGAATTTTCCTCTTCTTGATTAAGCTTTGATAATGAATGTTTCTAGGAATCTGTGCATCTATTTTGTGTTCTTCATCCTATGCAAGTAAAGATTTTCAAAGTAGGTATTGATGATCCTCTGAATTTCCATAGGAGATGTAAAGATTTCACCCTTTTTGTTCCTTTATTGCATGAATTTGAGTATTTTCTTTCCTTTTCTTGATAAGGTTGGCTAGAGGTTTATCAGTTTTATGTATTCTTTCAAAGGACCAACTTTTTGATTCATTAATTCTTTATATTGTTTTCTTGATCTCTTAATTTCTGCTATGATCTTTATAATTTCCTCCCTTGTATGAACTTTAGGCTTCACTTGCTCTTTTTCTAGAAGCTCAAGGTGTAGCATTAGGTAGTTTATTTGTACTCATTCTATTTTCCTGATGTGAGAAGTCGCTAAAAAATTCCTTCTCAGTATTGTTTTCATTGCATCTCACAGATTCTGGTAAGTGATATTTGCATTTTCATTTGATTGTAGATATTTTTTAATTTCTTCTTTAATTTCATCTGTGACTCACTGGTTGTTCAGAAGGATGTTATTTTCCATGTGTTTATGTAGTTTTTGTAGTTTCTTCTGTCATTGGTCTCCAATTTTATCGTACTATAGTCAGATAATATGCATGGGACAATTTCAATTCCTTTGCATTTACTTAAGAATCTTCTATGGGTAGTATATAGTGTATTTTAGAGAATATTCCATGTGCAGCTGAGAAGAATGTGTATTCTGATGTTGGGTAGGACACTCTGTAAACATCTACTAAGTCCATTTATTGACAGATTTGGTTCAGTTCTGTTACTTGTCTAGTTGATCTATTCGTGACAATGGGGTATTGTGTTCCCCCATTACAGTTGTGTTATTGCTTTCTTGCTTTTTCTGATATTTCTTTTTTTTGTTGTTTTTTTTTCTGTAGCACTGGGGATTGAACTCATGACCTTGTGCTTGCCAGGCAGACGCTTACACCACTGAGCTAAATCCCCAGCCCTTTTACTTGCTTTTTCATGCGTATTAATATTTGTCTTATATAGTTGGGTGCTCCCATATTTGGTGCATATATATTTATGATTGTTATATCTTCCTCTTGAATTTTTCCCCTAACAAGTATGTAGTGACCTTGTTTATTTATTTATTTTTTTATCATTCTTGGTTTGCAGTTCACATTGTCTGCAAACAGAATAGCTACCCCTGCTTTTTTCTGAGTTCCTGTTGCATGGAGTATTGTTTTCTATCCTTTGACTTTCAGTCTATGAGTTTCTTTTTTGGTTAAATGTGTTTCTTTTTTTTTAATTTTTAAGAGAATAGAACAAAACAAAGCAAAACAGAATAGAGTCAAACACAACATAGCATTTCAAAACAGAACACTGCAAGCAATATAGGTCTTCAAAACAAACAACAGGAGATTAACAATGGCTACCCTAGTGTCTCTTGCCTTCTTTGAAATGGTTGTTTATACATTCACAGACAATAAACTCAAACAAAACAAAATAATATAAAACTAGATAAATGAGTGAAAGCATTACAGGCCATCAAATCAGACAGCAAGAAACCAACAATGGCTACCTTAATGTTCCCTGTTTTCTTCAAAAGAGCTGTTCCTGTCTTTTCACATATCGCAATCAAACAGTAGAAAAGAGACTCAGACCAATCAAATCAAAGAATTAAAGCACCATCGGACTTCAGAACCTTTCTCCCATATTTATCAGGGATTTTGTATTTTATTGACTCTTTCACTTTCTTACACTAGGGAGATGGTGTGGTGTTTACACATGTGTGTTTGGTTTATTTCACTTATGAGTATGGTCTCAAGTCACATCCATTTACCTATAAAAGCCTCAATGTGATCATTCTTTATAGCTGAATAGTACTTCATTGTATAAAAGTACCACATCTTTTTTATCCATTCCTCAGTTGATGGGCATTTGGGTTGTTTCCAAGATTTGGCTATTACAAATTATGCTGCTATAAACATGAGTGCACATATATCACTGTGGTATGATGATTTCACTTCTTCTGGGAATATGCCCAGAAGCAGAATAGCTGGGTCAAATGGAACTTCCAATCCTAGCTTTTTGAGGAACCTCCAGACTGATTTCCATAGTAGCTGCACCAGTCTACACTCCCACCAACAGTGGAGAAGGGTTCCTTTTTCCCCACAGCCTCTCCAGCATTTATTGTGGGTGGTTTTCTTGAT
>RJWT010052080.1:0-10623 GCA_004365215.1 Cuniculus paca
AAAACACCCCTCAAGTGTTCCCACATCTTAACTAAGGATATCTGGTGTTTCTGTGAATTCTCCTCAACCCCATTACTCTAAGGGTTGAACTTAAGGTGTTCACAACTGAGCTCCATTCCTGGCCCACTTTTTTATTTTGTATTTTGAGAAGGTGCTCTAAATTGCCCAGCCTGGGCTTGAAATTGGGATTCTTTTGCCTCAGTCTCTCAAAGTACTAAGATTATAGGACTGTGCCACCAGGCCCAGTTTATAACCCTTTTAGTATAGCTACTGAGTTACTGTTTGTATCACCTTCTCATGAAAGCATCAATACTACCCTGATAAAATACAGAATTTTGAAGTGCACTTCCTACTGGCAGTTTTCACTAACCCTTTGATTTTGTGTAGTCGGAAAACATCTATTTCAGGCTATGCCTTAGCTTGCCCTGACAAGTTCTTCCAGAGATTAGTTCTTGGCAGGATTTAGTTTGGTGTGAAGAGGACACTATATTACTACTGCTCACTTTATATTACTTCCCTGTGAGAAATCTTACGATAGGAACAGTGATAGTTCAAAGCTATTTTTAAGTACTTGTCACTAACCCAGCAATCTCAAATTCAGAGTTGCTTATTCATGTATCACCTAGTGCTCCAGATGGCAGCTGATGAACTAACACTCACCACATCTGCCAGCAACTGTTTGCATCAACCATGGAAGTAGACCGTAAGAAGACACTACCAGGGCCTGAAGGAAGACAACTGATCTCATCTTCCTGCAAGACCACCTGAGCAGAGGCAGACTGCGTTGCGGTCCTAAGGAAAACACCAGCATAGTGTGCACATGTGTCTGTCTGTGCAAGTACCTGGGAGATCAAGATAAATCTACATTTTAGTGCTCAAAAAGATGACAGTGTACTCTCTAAATGACCTGGATTTTGGTCATCAAATTCTACTTTACTTTATGGCCTTACTGCATTTTGTTTTCCCTCAGATTTCAGAATGTTTTCCTGATCTGAAGCTTTGTGCTTCTGTAACTTTCACACCCTTCCTCCTGTGCTTACTTCCTGTCATAGAGGAGGCACCCTAAAGGGCTCCAGGTGTCAGGCAGGAGGAGCAAGGCACTGCCTAGAAGCCAGGGTCCTCAGAATCACAGGGAGGGTGGTTGCTGTAAAACAGCTCCTGACTGCTTCCTTTGGAACATTAGGCTGAAGCCAGGCATCAAAGGAATTGCCCAGAAGTCAGTCTGTGAAGCGGTAGTACTTACCTTCTCTTCTGGGTCGAATTTAGAGGTGAGTGAACACTTGGGAAGGAGCACGACCTTGGTCTCCTCACCACTGGTGCTCTCCTACCATCTCCCCTTGGGAATCTGTAAGATTCTTGTTGCTGAAAGGGACTCTACCTTTTGTCCTTTCAAAATCTTCTAAGAATAATTTCAAAGATAACAAAATCAAGTAAAATATGATTACAATTACTAACAAGTTATAGTCAAACAATCTTAATAGGGAAACTGTACCAACAACATTAGCAAGCAGTAAAGTTAAATGTGTAAAGCCTACCTAAAAGCATACCACTTCTAACTTGATACCCAACTTTCTGTCTGCCCCCCCTCCATGTATTATAGATACAAGGATTTATAAAATGGTTAGATAAGAAGCTTTGTTTATTTTTAAGAAAGCAAGCTAGGTATAAAGAGAAGCTGACATGCAGACAATATAAAGGAAAATATATATATTTTAAATTTCTAGCAATGCTGACCAACAATTAAATGGAAACCAATTAAGTAGAAAAGCAGTTATTTTAAGAAAAGGTTTTTTCCCCCAAGATCAAGTTTAAAATATAAAGCATGTGAGCAAAGTATCAGTAAAATTTCATTAATAGTAATGAGTTAGTCATTAAGCAAAAATTTAAATAACTTTATAAGAGCACTTAATTTACTATTATCATCTAGTCATTTTCAAAGCATTGTTATGACATGTACATAATAGAAAATAAGTATCATATGATATGAGAACCTTTCATATGAAACGTAATTTAAGTAGGGTAGTGCTGACCTAGAAACAAATTAGTACAACACACATTTCTATTTATATACACATAGGGGATTCTCAAACTATTTAAAAAATCCTCAATGAATGATCTGGCACAATTGATTAACTGGCTGGAAAACATTCAATTCCAATCTTACACCAGGAAAAAAAATCCCTGATTTAAGAAATTTAATTAGGTGCTGGGGATGTAGCTTAGTGGTAGAGCATGTGCTGAGGCTCTGGGTTCAACCCTGAGTACCACTAAAAAAATAAATAAATAAAATTTTAAAAGTAAATAAAATCAAATCTGAAAACTAAGAAGACTGAAATAAGATAGATCTAAGTGTTCTATCCAAAGAAGAAAACTTCAGAGGTCTTCTATAACACATAAGTAAAATGTAAAGGCAAATACTAGTTAGTAAGACATCACAACATAGGATATATGGTTGTCTGGTACACAGGGAGTTTTTTAAACTCTATAGGAAAGCCTAATATTCAACAGAAAAGTACAGGGAACAATCTTTAGAAGAAATAGGGGTTGAGGATTGTAGCTCAGTAGTACAGTGTTTGTCTATCACACAGCAGGCTCTAGATTAGATCCTCAGCAACACACATACAGAGACACAGAGAAAGACACACAAAAACGTGAACACATAATGAACCGAAAAATAGTACTGCTATTCATCATGAGTATCGTAATAAAGGGAAAATGTTCCATTTTTGTCTGTTAAAGCAGCAAGACAGAAACATCCTTTTTCCATGTTTCTATAAACTTTAAAAACTTTTATAAGCCGGGCGTGGTGGCTCACGCCTGTAATCCCAGCACTCGGGAGGCTGAGACAGGAGGATCGTTGTGAGTCTGAGACCAGCCTGGGCTACAAAGTGAGCTCAAGGCCAGCCTGAATGGCATAGTGAGACCCTGTCTCAAAAACAGGGCTGGGGATCTAGCTCAGCAGTCTAAGCGCCTGCCTGGCAAGCGCAAGATCGTGAGTTCAATCCGCGGTACTGCAAAAAAAAAAAAAAAAACTTTTATAAAAATTATTAAAGTAAATACTAGATTAAGTTTTACTAATATACTAGGAATAACACTAAAATGGTTTTTTTGCTTGTTTGTTTGCAGCACCAGGGATTGAACTCATGACCTCGCCCTTGCCAGGCAGGCACTTAGGCCACAGAGCTAGATCCCCGACCCACTAAAATGGTTTAAGACACTTGGGATTTGGCCACAGCCCTGCAGTGATTACAGTGGTGCTTGCTTCTCTAGTTTATAGATCTGTGTTATAGTCCAAGACTGTATCTATCAATTAATCAAACTCCTGTTTTAAAAATTCATAATGAAATTAAGAATTTAGCTCAGTAGTAGAATGCTTGTCCAGCAAATGCAAGAACCTGGAAGTTTTTTTTTTTTTAATTTTTAAATTTTTGAAACGTGGTCCTATTATACAGTTCAGGCTGGCCTTGATTATTACAGAGCCTACAGTGACCCTGCCTCAGCCTCTGAGTGCTGGGATTATAGGCATTCACCAACATTCCGGACTCAGGGCCCTGAGTTTGATGCCCAACAAAAACACCGCCACCACACATACCCACACCCACACCCATACCCATACCCACAGCCACACCCACACCAAACCAAACCAACAAAAAGAAACTAACACCCAAACACAAAGACATTAGGTTTAGAAATGTTTAGGAGAAATTATTTCTCAATGTGTGTGGTCTGTGAACCTAAATCATCTCACACAGGGTATTTATTAAAAATGCAAACTGACAAGTCTGCAGGATCACAGTATCTCAACTGAAGCCCAGTGTTCTGCATTTTAACAAGCTTCCCTCAGCATGGATCCTGTGAACACCGAGAGTAAATAGTGTTAAGGAGAGAAAGTTCTGAGATTGTACTCTAAATTCTCTAATATTGTTTTGGGGTTATTTTCCTAACTCCCCCTTAGTCCTTGCATCTTCCTCTGAATCCACAGTGGTACAGCCTTCAATAATGCAATTAGCTCCCTGAATTTGCAAGTTTAAAGCAATGAAGACTTGATTCTAAATAGAAAATACTGACTGAAAAAGTAAGGTCAGTCAAGAGGCCTGTCATGCCTTTTGCAGAGGTTCAGAGTATCCAAATTCTCTCCTGAGAGCACTGGCCACTATGACCTCCTTATAGAGCTTTTTCTATAAAACTCTTGCTTCAAAGAGAGTTATATCAGTCACATTTCTATAAAGTTTTGTTTCATAAAAGACTTTAGCCAAACAATTCTTTATTGAGTATCTTAACCTTGTAAAATTCTTCAAACCAGAAATACAGTTATATGACCTGAAAGATATTCTACTTAAATATTCAGGACTGAGAGACATCAACTAACTTATCCTCTAGTCACATCCTCAAAAACAACATCCATTTGGGCTGTGTGCTTCACAGAATTAGACACGGAAAGTCATTAAACCCCTGGTGAATCTCCCCGGGACTTTTGAAATGAAAGCTTTCATCAGATTTGAACAGATACATTATTCTATACAAATGATGGTGATGTGTTCTGAAGTGTCATACTATATACCATAATTTGATAACATAAAAGATTAAGTGGCTCTATTTGTAAGATTATCATTGGCATGCACTATCATACTTGTGCTTTCCATATTTCTCACTTTCCTACCAGCAGAAAAGTTCTAAACATCCACACCTTGTGTTATCCAGACACCCAACAAAAAACAGGACTTGGTACCTCAATACATACTGCTTCAACATGCCCCCAAAATCCTCTGAATAACGACATAGTAAAAATATATAAGATACTAATTTCTCTGGGTATTCAGTTGATAAATGTGCCAGAAAACAGAGGGTACATCAATGAATGTGTAACTTTAATGCTGAGAGGGACATGGAAAGGGGGGGTGAGTGGGTATAGATGAAGGGATAGAAACTCAATCTCCATTCCTAATCAATCTATTGAGACTACAGAAATTATGCTGGGCATGGTGGCACATGCCTGTAATTCCAGCACTCCAGAGGTTGAGGCAGGTGGATCTCTGTGAGTTCAAGGCCAGTCTGGACTACATAGTGAGTTCCAAGCCAGCCTGAACTGCATAGCAAGGCCCTGTTTCAAAACACAAAACAAAAAGTCAAAATTTTTCTTTTCCTCATATTTTTCCCCCTCTCATTTCTTCACAAAGAAAGCTACACTTTGCATAGGATTAGGTATTACATCAACAGAGAAGCCCTGGAGCTTCAGGTAAAAGCACAGTGCATAGTGCAGAGTAAAACAGACCTGCGCGCAGGTCAAATTTCAATCCCTTCAGTCACAAGTTATTTGAACTAAAGTGAGTAATTTCTCTGAGGCACTTTCAGTCTTTTTGCTAATTTTGTGTGTGTGTGTGTGTGTGTGTGTGTGTGTGTGTGTGTGCTATTAAAAAAAATGGGGAAAGAGTTCAATTTTTTTCAGTCAACAGAGAAAAAAAGACAGCTGTAGCATAGAGACCAATATATTTCATGATATCAAGTGGGAGCTAGAAAGCCCTCTGACAAGCCGCAATTAAAATTTTTCTTTTCTTAAAAAACTGCTATAAATGAGTAGATACATACAAACACACATACTCATGCACAGTTTTACAAAATTTAAAGCAATCATAATATTCATTCTGGGGATTTTTATGTATAGTTTTTTCTTTATCTCTTATATCAGTAACTCCCTATGTTAACAAACGAGTATAATCACTTGTAATTATACATACATTCAGACACATATATTAACAGGGAAGAGCAGGCATTTTTTAAAAGCAGTGCTGGGAATTGAACCCAGAGCTTTGTGCATGCTGGAAAAGTACCATAACACTGAGTTACACCCCCAGCAAAGGTAAGCCTTTTCTTGAGAAATTAATACTACCCATACTTCTTCGTGTATTGTTTTTCTCACTCCCTATGTAGTCCTTCCAAGTCAAGTAGTATCGTTTAATTTTACTAGTTTTTTTTTTTAACTTGGAGATAGAACCCAGGGCTTCACATGTGCTAAGTATATGTTTTACTACTGAACTACATCCCTCCTGCCTCAATTTCACTATTTTAAAAGACAATATAATGTTTTATGGTGTGCAAGTAACATTCTGTGCCTCCACTCCCCTACTGATAGGCTTTCACTGTATTTTTCAGGGTCTGCCACTCAGGAACATGCTGTACAGTAATGAACTTCTGTGTGTATATGTTTTGAACCTAAGGGCTAAAAATCTCAGCAGGAGCATTACTGGAGAAAAGAGAATATCCTATATTTATGCATTTCTGATCCAAATAAGGACCTATTTCTCTCCAATATGAAATAGAAGGAAGTACCAGTGATATTTAATTAGTACTGTTAATGCAAGGGAAAAAAATCCTTCTTAGCAATATTTAATTTTATTAAGCTCTATTGTGAATAACTGGTATTTCAGATTTTGGAGGGGTGGTACAGGGAATCGAACTCAGGACCTCATGCTGGCCAAGTAGGCGCTATTACACTGAACTATATCCCTGGCCCCCCAGATTATTTTTTAAAGGATTAATCCCATTTTCCATTAGCAGCGCATAACAGCACCTTGTTTCCCACCAGCAGGTAATACTTCAACCGGTAACTATTGCTAATCAGATGAACATCTTTTCGGATGTCTGAGCTTTTAAAGATTGTTCATATACTTTGCCCAGTGTTTCACTGGGATATTTATATATGTTTATACAGAATATTAATTCTTCACCATCTGCTTGGTCAATATTTCTCTGAAACTGCTTGCTTGTCCATGATTTTTGTAATATTAATGTGTGGATTTAAAAAATGACCTAATGTTTGGCTTTTTGCAACTTAGAATAGGGTCAGTGTACTCTGGCCCATCACTTGTTATTATAAATAAAGTTTTATCAAAACACAACCGTCCCCACTTATTTCTGGACCAAAATTGAGTAACTATAATAGAAACTGTCTGTTACACGTAGCCTAAAATATGCAACATACAAGCTTTCACGGAAGTGTTTGACCATCTTTGCTCCAAAATGTGAAGAAAATGGAGTGTTCTAATACCTCCTAACACATCCCATAGAACTTAGGCTCCAAAAAAATTTGTATGCTTTACTCACTGCTAGGACAGTTACATGGTAGGCAGTACATACCAAACTTTCAGATTTTATAAGGTCTCTTTGCTTTCATAGTCTTGATATGAAATAGAAGCAAATATAAATGATATTTGAATAGTACTGTTACTACCAGAAAGAAAAAAAAAGCCTTTCTCTTAGCAATGCACAATTTTACTAAGTTTTATGGCAGAAGATCAGTAAGAAATAATGCACTTCAGTTTTATGGCTGAAAATCATCCCAGTAAGGACATATTTTATTTGAAAAACATTTTGGGCTCGTTTTGATACTGAAAGTCAATAATTTGCTGCAAAGACTCTTCATATATAGGAACCAAACCACAACACTAAGGGTAATTAATTTTCTTTGTAAAGTGCTTTTCAGTTGGCAAGTTTGATCAACCTAAAGCATCCGACAGGGAGGGAGAACTTCTTACTCAGTAAACTTCATGATTCTCATTATCATACAACTTTAGAATCTGAACTCAGTTTGTCTATAAAGATAAGCCATATTCTGATTAAAACAGGCTCATTTCAGATTGTAGACTACTTGTAACAATATACGGGCATTTTTGTTGTCATTTTCTTCCATAAGAACTTCACAATGTACTGTGATATTGCTGTATGTTTTGCTTTTTTTTTTCTTTTACATGTTTGGAATTCATGCAATTTTGCTTTTAATGCCACAAATATAATGTATAAATCTGTCAACTTTTCTGTTTATTTGAAATTTTTCATAATAAATACAGTGGAGAAATATTCCAAGGTCACAGAAAAAATTTTGTCATTACCATTACCACCTCATTTCTATTACTCTATAACATAAATCACTTAAAGAAGAGGTAAGGTAGTAATGAAGGAGTAACAGAAAATGAAAAAGAATAGCAAGGAAAAATAAAATTCTTTTCTCAATGATTGGATGCAGGAGATCTGTAATGAAAAAGAAATCTCAGATAATCACATACATATCAAGACAGTATTAAAAAAAAAAACCAGTATATGTGTGCAAGTACAGGATGGTTAGACACCCCACAAGCTGCAACTTAAAATAAAGGCTGAAGTAGCAGCAAGTAGATGAAAGGCAGCCCCTTTAACATTTGCTCCTGGAGTCCAGCAACTCTCAGCAGTTGGCTGGAGACTAAGCTGGACGATCCTGTGGAGCTCCAACAAAGAGACGAAACAAACTTGAGTCCCGAGGGCCCCCCTTCCCGACAACGCGTGAAACAACTTGATAAATGATTGCTCTGTCAGGGGACCAAGAGATGGAGACGTCTGGAAGCACATGGGAATTTATCTAATTTAGGAGGTGGAGGGGGGAGGGAAGACAGAGAAAAGCAGACAGAGAAAAGCAGAAAGGAGCACCTTGTAGCAAACTTCAGACTAGAGAATCTAGAAACAAACTCCATAGCATCTCCAAGAACTGAAGCCATTTAGACTACAAGAGACTTCACATTTTCGTTCTTCCCTAGTTTTCTGGATTCAATGGGAACATTTCCATCTTCCATAGCCCAGCCTCTAACGCTACCCTTAAATCTAAGCTTAAGAAAGCACTGCTCGCCGGGCGTGGTGGCTCACGCCTGTAATCCCAGCACTCGGGAGGCTGAGACAGGAGGATCGTTGTGAGTTCGAGACCAGCCTGGGCTACAAAGTGAGCTCAAGGCCAGCCTGAACAGCATAGTGAGACCCTGTCTCAAAAACAGGGCTGGGGATCTAGCTCAGTGGTCTAAGTGCCTGCCCGGCAAGCGCAAGGTCGTGAGTTCAATCCCTGGTGCCGCAAAAAAAAAAAAAAAAAGAAAGCACTGCTCTCAGGTTACTTCATTCATTTGGGGATGACATGAAATACAAACTCCTTCCCCCTGCCCCAGCCAAACCTAAAGACTGTTAATTCAGTATGGAAAACCAGAAGCACAAGAGTCCAAAGTCAATTTAAGGAAACATTAATTACCATTACACGAAAGTAAGAGTTCACCTCTGGGACCCAATTTTTCAATCCTCCTTTCCTTCCTCTGAGTGTGCACCAGCTATTTATACAATCTCCATCTGACTGAGCACTGATGTTCAGTGCTGTCTGGGGAAGCACATGGCTGACACTCAGTGACAATGCCCATGCATTTCAGAAGCTGGCACACATCTTTATCTAAAAAATGGATCAAAACTGGTAGTGGTACAAACATCAAGTTTTTCAAAGTTAGTTACCCAAAAAGTAATGAATTTTGTAAGGACATTTGAGTTATCCTAAGAATATGATGGAAGTCCAGTAAGCAAGTTTACTAAAATACATGGCAAAGCAAAGAACAAGCAAGTAAGCAGCAAGTAAAGAATTCTTAACCAACCCGATTCTTTTTTGAGTCACTCCCATTTTAAATTTGATGAACTAGAGACAGTTAAGGCAGCTATAATAAAATATTATGTATTGTATTACTGTGTATAAAACTTCATATAGCACCAAATTAAGGTTTGACTATAATTAAACATAATTAAAATTAATAGCAAATTATATACCAAGAAAGTAAAGAACTTAGGGAATTTACCTTTTCTGATGTCCAAGGCTCTTGGAAGGATTACTGGTAATTCCTATGCTATAACTTCAGATCTAATTTATTATATTACACTATAGTATTTCAGAACATCTGATATATTAGTTGTCAGGAAGATGCTGTATGTCTAAGGCAACAGGATCACCATGAGAAAAAAATCACCGAACTATTTAGCTGGACTGACTTGGAGGATCTTGCTCCTGTTAGTTTAATTCTTCTAGAGGGTAAAAGAAGACCTAGCAAGTCAATTCTAGGGAAAAAAAAATATTTATTTGTGACCTATCCAGAATCTTACTGAACAAAAATGGACATTCTATGAACTACTGTTCTTGCTCCCCAGGAACTTTCCTTGTCAGTTGTAAAGGGGTCCTGAGCTTCCTACACTGAGAGATGAGGGACAAGATAATAGGCCATGAATCTCACTTTGAGACAAAACTAATTATAATCAGCCATTCACAGAAGCATGCTTCTACAATTATACAACTCTGTCTTCAAATTCTATCTTGTCTTCCAATCTTCTTATTGTGGTCTGGGTCTTACAAATAACTCCTGTTCATGGGCTGTCTAACCTAATCACAGAATCCCAGAATTTGTAAGCATGTATTGAGTAGGTCAACTAGTCAATGTTTGATGCACAGAAGACCACAAAACTGGTAGTAGGTAGAAATTAAATTCTGGTTCACAGTTTTTGCTTTATTACTTTTAATTGGTTGCGCAGTGTTTTTTAAAAAGAACTTTCGGAGGGTTTACATAAAACTCTGAAGTCTCCCTTCTTTCAAAAAAATCACAATTGGCCAGGTATGGTGGCATATACCTGTAATCCCAGCACTTTGGAGGCTGAGGCAGGAGGAGCACTGCAAGTTCAAGGCCAACATAGTGAACTCGAGGCCAGTCTGAACAACACAGCGAGACCCTGTCTTTAAAAAAAAATAAAATAAATAAAAAATCAGAATGAGCCAGATGTGGTGTTGCATGCCCACAATCCCAGTAC
>RJWT010052081.1:0-10642 GCA_004365215.1 Cuniculus paca
TGTATTAATACGTACAGAGCTGGCTAGGATTTTTCCTTATCCCTTCAGTTGGCTTTAAGCAATGTAAGTCAGTCTGGCAGGGGTGCTGTTGTGTACTCTTTGAAGCAAGGTCACAGGGCAGTGTTTCCCTGCTCCTGTAGTTCCCAAAACACATGTGTGAGCTGGGTGGGAAGGAGAGCTAGGCTCCACACTGTTAGCTGGGATTGAGCTTGGAGATAAGAGGCTGTGACTTCCCAAAGTATAAAAGATCATACATCAGAGATGAAGCACTGACCCCAAAACATTAGATAGTACCTCAAATTGTATTATGCAGATTACTCTGCATACTCTTCTCTCTGATATTGCAGAGGTGATTTCGGGCCTCCTACCTAGCTCAGCTCACAGCACTCATTTACTTCCCACTTTCTCACAGTCACTCATCCTTGAGCCACTGCCTGCTTCATGAATAAATAAAACATAGATTTGGCCTTGGGTAGAGGCCTTTGTTCCAGTTAGCCATCACTCCAGCTGGACTTAGGACCCCCTCGGCTCTCCACAACTATAAATATGCCTTGATGTCTTCATTGCACTCAAAGTGGTAGATTGGAATTATCTCGCTAGAATTCCAATAACTTTTCCGTGGGATTACAAATATAAACTTCCTGAACTACAACAAGGTACAGGAAGGGCTCTCTGCAGTGTCTCCTAGTTCACTGAAAAGAAAGGTTTGTGCTAGTATTGTTTGGACAATATTTCATGCCTATATCTTGTACTCCAAATAACTACTTCAAAGGTAACAATATGCAATGTATTAATTATTGTTATTCTCCTCCTAGCCTGCTTTGAATCTGTTTTAATCTATTCTTTTTATTTTTAATTTTTTCTCCTTAAAATAAAATTTGAAAAATACGACTTACACCAACATCTGTTATTAGAATTAAGCAAAGTACCTTGCAATGTATTTAAAACACTTTGTACAAAGTGTGGCACTAACCATTTTTTAGTTCTAATGATAATGATGTTACTAAGTAATATCATTACTGTAACAGTAAAATGGCAGTATTACTACTACTAATATTGAATTAATAATGTATATTACAATTATTATTATGTTAGTAAAATAATAGAATTAGTATTCATACTCACTTCCTTATCTAAATTCCTTCTTTTTTCTTGAGACAGGGCCTCACTATGTATTGCAAAATGACCTTGCACTCACAGAGACACTCCTGCTGTGGCCTTCCACATGATGGGATTACAGGTGTATGCCATTGTGCCTGACAAACTTATTTTCATAAAGTAAATTTCCAAAACTAAAACTTTTGTATCAAATAAAGGATATACTTTAGGGCAATGCTATATTTTAAATACAGAAAGAGGAATTCAATTGTCGTAAATAAGATGTCAGGATTCATGGCTGTCAAACTAAGGATGAACAAATCCTAGAAGCAAGCAATCCTACCTCTAGGAAAATATCTTTCAAAAATAATTGCAGAGTTGCTAATGATAAGAAAAGTTTGAAAACAACCTATTGAATCCCCGGTACCAAAAAAAAAAAAAAAGCAACCTATTTATTCTATTGATAAGAGAATAATTAAATATATGATAGTATATCCATACAGTTTAATATTAATATACAGCCATTAAACAAGAACAAGGTAAAGCTAAGCATATAAACTTGGAAATGAGTTTCTGATAGAATATTATGGTACCGAGTGGAGTGAAAGACAGGAGATATTGCATGATTGTCATTGGTGTAGTAATTTTTTTTTATTTTAAATTTAGTAAAGCCCAACAAAACAAAACAGAATAAATCCAATCAAAACACAGCAGTGAAATTGGTACAGCATATTAAAGCAGGGTAATGGGAAAACAACATTGGCTACTACAGTATATCTTGTTATCTTCACAGTAGTTTCCATTCCATCAGTTATAGCAAAATCAGACCAAAACAAAACAGAATAAAACCAGTCAAAACAGACTATAGAGAGAAGAAGAAGAAGAAGAAGAAGAAGAAGAAGAAGAAGAAGAAGAAGAAGAAGAAGAAGAAAGAAGAAGAAGAAGAAGAAGAAGAAGAAGAAGAAGAAGAAGAAGAAGAAGAAAACAAAACAGTGAGAACATTATTAGACTTTAAAAACAAGACAGAAAACCGCCCCCCATATTTACCATATTGCATACCGCTAGCCTTCCTATACATGCTCAGACTGTCAACCCCATGCCTGTAAATTCAACCTAACAATACAATCCTTCAGGTGCTTTTTGTACCTCATTGCTATCAGCTCAGGTTGACCTCCAAACCAGCTGGTGGCTTATGGGGTGAGAGGGTTTGGTGATTTTCAGCCTGCATGCCTGTAGGCTTACAGGAGGCACTGACTTTTTCTCTTCCGGGGTCTCACACGGTCTGCTCAGCTTAGCAGAAAGGCTGGCTAGTTGGATCCTTGATCGGCTCCTCCTGGTCGCAGTATGGCTGATTCTCGGGGCTGCTATCTGACTTTTCTTTGTCTTCTTGGGTCCTGAATGATCTGTGTGGTTTACCAGAAAGGCTGGCTAGTTGGATCTTTGATCAACTCCTCCCAGTCCCAGCATGACTGATTTTTGAGAGTTGCTGGCTTTTTTCAGAGTGGCAATTTTTAAGGATGTAGGAGACAAGGCTTACTAGTTTCATGTGTTAGTCATGGAACTAACCTAGATAATGCATATGAAAGATATTTGAAACTGTAGATTACTATGAAGACTTTTTATTCCAATAACTGACATACATTTACTTTTAAAAGTGAGGGTGAAATCCACTAATAAAAAGGATGGCATATGTATAAACTAGACATTATTACAAAACAAAAGTTTCCCACCACACACAGAGACTCAGGGATCCGTGCAGGCTAGAGAAGCATTCTGCTATTGAGCTGCATTCTCAGCCCAATTCATCTCTTTTCTGGTCATAGATCCCAGATGTGAAATTAATAAATGTATTTTAAAAACTATCATACCCAGCAGTTTATCTTCAGGTAAAGTATGTTTATCAAGTGGAACAACGGAGGTCCACGGAGCTAACTTATTCACCCAAAATATTGTGGTTCACAGGAGTTGGGTGATGATCAAAATTCTCTCTCCTAATCAAAATGAAGAATTGTCAGAAACCTGGCAAGATCAAATATAGAATATGCAAATTCCCATCGAAACAGGAAGAAATTAAAACAATTAAAGGGATCATTAAGAAACGAGGAGTCTCTTTCCTCTTTCAAGATGTCAAGAAAAAGTAGGACATGTTAAAAATATGTTTCAGATGAAGGCACCAAGCCAAGGACTTTAAATAACAGAGAAGATCTTCTCTTTCTCTGGAGTGATCAATACAGAACATTTTTTTTAACCTATAAAGGTGAAAAAATGGAACAGAAATAGCAACAATCAAAGAACAAATGAGTCTCCACAGACCAGGTAGGGAGATATATGAAGACAGAGAAGGTTAATCATGAAAAAAATTCCAATAGCTATAGATACTTCAGCAGACAAAGAGAGACAGAACATGGTACGCAGAGGTGAGAGGTCCAGCATGCAACCTTACTCCAGAGAGTCACAAAAGAGACAACCCTGCAAGTGATCACGATAAACATCATTCCTCACTACAGCAGCACTATCAAGCTGATGAGAGGGAACATGCTATTGGGTACCATAACTTCATTGCTCAGAATCACACAATTTCCAACAAAGGTTGCAAAGTATGGAGAAATGTAAATGATCAACTGGTGCTGTGAATTGGTGTTAACTTAAAATGAGATAGGAATTGTTATGGTTGAAACATTGTGTCAACTTGAGAAGTTTAGAAGTTTAACTGAGAGACAGTTAAGCCAAGATTCTTACTTTGTAAATATCCTCATCCTGTGCAAGAGGAGGGCACAGAGATTTTGTGAGTGCTACGCCTGCTCTGGGGGGTGGAGGTGGGGGATGTGTACAATATAAGGGAGGAGAAGAGGTTTACTTTCCCCTTTTGTTCTGGCTGCTGCCTTGACTTGTTGTCCCAGTACCATGCCACCCTGCCTTAGAGCCAGCTGATTATAGACTGAAACCTCCACAAACAATGAGCTAAATAAACCTTTCCTTCTTTCATTTTGGGTGTTAGGTGGTTTTGTCCCAGCCACAAAAGAAAAGTAACCAAGACAGGGATGTTGGGAAAGTACTGTGGTTTGGATGTGGTTTGTGCTCAAGGCCTGTGGATTAGAAGTTTGGCCCTCGTTATGATGATGTTAAGAGGTGGTGGACCTCTAAGAGATGGGATGTTGTAATTAGAGGTACTGCATTTAGAAGGAACTAAGGTAGTTCTTGTGGGACACTGACTTGATTCTTGTAAAGGGGAGTTGCTATAAAAGAGAAAGACCAATCCCTGAATCACTTTCTGGCTTCCTGCCTCACCATGTGATCTCTGCTTCTTTCATGCTTCCGCCATGATGCTACCTCTCATGGTGTGATGCAGCCATGGGGGTCCTTGCTGGGGCAGATGCCATACTGTATAAACTCTCAGCCTCCTACTCTGGTAGAAGTCCTTTTTTCTTTAAAAGTATCCAACTCTGAGTGTTTTATTATAGCAAAGGAAAATGAACTAATACAGAAGGAAACAAAAACTTTGAGGAGAGAGAACTTGTTAAAAATCTAGGCAGGCACAGACCCTCCTCTCCATGGCCTTTCTGCCTTTCTTGTTTACATAGTGAGAAAGCAATGAAGATAATTGTGAAAGCCAAAGTTTAATCCCATCATTGCAAAGGGGCGAGGAAGGGAGAGTTTTCCCGAAGAGAAAACAGGTACCAGATGGCAGAGAGAAAGCCCATGGCCCATCCCTAGGTAGGACTTTAAAACATTTCTTTGCTGGCTCCCCAGTAAAGGCTCAATGATCTGTGTTAGCCTCAGGGAGCTGAAATTGAAAATCTCAAAAGGGAAATAAATCCGTATGCCTTAGGTGCTGACATTGTAGAGAATAAGGACCTTTAGAAATCCCCTTGATTCAGTTTTGCAAGATAATGCTCTGAGACTGGTTGCACAGCAGTAGTAAGACAATTAATACTTACAAACTGCACATTTAAAAGTGGCTAAGAGGAGATGCCAGCTTTTTCCCATGAGTCAGCACCATTCACAGACTGTGGGGGAATAGAACAAGAAGTGAACAAGAAGCAAACCCTCCCTGTGAATTGGTGTCATGTGCGGGCCACTGTGAGGGACAGCAAGACACCAGTCTTTTCCAGTGAGTCAGCGCCATTTTCAGACTTCAGGGGAAGAGAACAAGAAGTAAACAAGAATCAACCCCTCCTTGCGAGTCAGCACCATGCACAGGCTGCTGCGGGGACAGCCAGACACCAGCCCCTTCTGGCATGCCGGCTGGGAAACAAGAAGAGCCTCCCCCCACCCCTGCTATAAGTGACTAGCTGATTAGGAGAAACACAGGCTGTGATGATAGCTATTGAGCTAAAACACAATTTAATGCTTGTAGTGTTTAGTGTTTCACTGACTTTGCAGGTCTAAATTCAGTAATCTGATCATCTATTCAGTGGATAACAATATGCAATGTATCTTCTATGGGGAATCTCCTTCTGAAGGTGGTAGCCATTGCTAATTCCCTATCTTGTTTTGAGGTCCTGTATCATTTTCATTGTTTTACTGGGTTGTGTTTTATTTTGTTTTGTTTTGTTTGATTTTATTATATCTGATGGTATGGGCAGCTTTTGCAAAGATAACAAAATATATCATGGTAGCCATTTTGAATTTACTGTTATCTTATTTTGAAGTCCTTTATTGCATTCATTGTTTTGTTTTTATTGGCTCTATTCTGTTCTGTTTTGTTTGATTTTTACTATGTCTAAAGGTACGGGCAGCTATTTTGAAGACAACAAGAGTCCACGGTCATACCACCCTGAACGTGCCCGATCTTGTCTGAAGACAAGACGCATTATGGTAACAATTGTTGATTTCCTATGTTAGGAACAAGACAAGAATGTCAACTCTCACCACTATTTCAATACCATACTTGAAATTTTTAGGCAGAAAAATCAGGCAAGAGAAAGAAATACAAGACACAAATAAGGCAGGTGTGGTGGCACATGCCTATAATCCCAGCATTTGAGAGGCTGAGGCAGAAGGATCACTGTGAGTTTGATGCCAGCCTGGGCTAAAAAGTGAGTTCAAAGCCAGCCTGAAGTGCATAGTGAAACCTTGTCTCAAAAAGATGAAAAAAAAAAAAAAAAGAGAGAGAGAGACACACACAAATAAGAAAGAAGTCAAATTACCCTTATTTACCAATGACATGATTCATGCTTAGAAAACACTAAAGGTTCTACCAAAAGCCCATGAGATCTGATAAATTTAGCAGAGAAGAAGGATATAAAATCAGTATTAAAAAGGAGTTGCTGTTCTCTACACCAATAATGAACTATCCAAGAAAGAAATGAAAAAAACAACTCTATTTATAATAGCTTTTCTAAAAAAATAGGAAAAGTTTTAGACCCTGTCTAAAAAAGACTCTGAGAGTAGCCAAAGCAATTTTGGCAGATAGATCAAGGCTAGAGTCATCACAATATCCAATTTCAAATTATAATATGAAGCCACAGTAACAAAAGCAGAATGGTACTAGCATATTGAAAAATGAAATAGAGAACACAGAAATAAACTTATGCAACTACAGCCATCTGATTCTTGATAAGGGGCCAAAAACACACATAGTAGAAAAGACATGCTCTTTAACAAATGGTGCTAGAAAACTGGATATTCATAGATCCTTAAAAGTAGATCTCTATCTCTTTCTCTGTCCAACAATCCATTCAAAATAGACCCAGGCCTATGACCTGAAACTTTTGAAACAGCTGGAAGGAACAGAGGGCAAACACTTGAAATCATCAGTACGAGCAAAAAGTAGTACTCCAGCAGCACAGGAAAGAATAGCAAGGATCAAATGAAAACAGTTACTACAGCAAATTACAGGAACCACAACAAATGTAAACGTTCCTGCACAGCAAAAAAACAACCACTGGAGTGAAAAGAGCCTACAAAATGGGAGAAAACCTTTCCCAGTTACTCTCCCAATGAGGTTGAATATCCAGAAGACATAAAGAACTCAAATAATTTAATACCAAGAAACCATATAGCTCAATAAACAAATGGACCAATGGACAGACCTTTCCCAAAAGAGGTACAAATGATGGGTAAGTATTTGAAAATATTCAATTTTAGCCATCAGGGAAATAAAAATAAAAACTACACTAAAATTCCATCTCACCCAAGTCAGAATGGCTGTCATTACAATGCCAAAACAATAAATGTTGTCAAGAATGTGGGAGGGAAAGTTACCCTTTTTCACTGCTGTTGGGAATGCAAATTAGTGCAGTCACTATGGGAATTACTTTTGTCACTATCAAGGTGAGTAGCATGAGGAGAAGATACTGATCACAGGGCCTGTTTCATTCCAGCTTTTCCTCCTTGGACTACATGCTCATTTCTGCCTCAGAAAATGGGGATGATAAAATCTTTGGCGCTCGCCAATATATGTGCTTGTCAGGATGAAGGGGAAAGTGTGTAATGGTGCCTTCTACACTAAGGAGTTATCCCAACACAGTTCTTAAGGATAAGACATCCTTGGGAACAAAGCTATGTTTTTCTACTTCATTAAAAAATTTCTTAAGATTTTTTTAAAGCAATAAAATATACATATCATAACAATTATCCTATCAAGCATTAAAAAATATTTTTAGCAAGTTAGGGAAGTGACACCTGTGGACACCCATGCCATGCCAGGGTGCAGGCTCCGCCACATCCCTGCATTGATGTCACTCCGTATTTCATAAGCCTGTGAAGTCATTGCTACTCTATCCCGATCTTACAATTGAGAGAACTGAGGCTCGGAGAGCTTAAATAACCATCCCAAGGATGCCAGTGAGGTAAAGCAAGAACAGAATCCAAGACACACAAAATGAGGAGCGCAAAGGCAGCTGCAGGGGGAAGGACAGGAGGAGGAAGTTATCAGGCAACCCTTTATCTCTGTGTCTCTCATTGTCTCCTGGTCCTGAAAGAGCTTGGTGATGTTGGGTACATTTATGGAGGAGGTAAAGAGGCAAGCCACAGGTATAAAGAACAAGCCTTTTTTCAAAGGTAAGCTGAAAAGGGAACAAAAGATTACAATCTTGGAGATGCAGACAGAAAAGCACAGTTGCAAAAACCTATAATTACAGTGTCAAGAGAACTGGCCAAAGGAGAAAAAGCTGCTTCAGAAAGAGGCACAAGAAAAATGGTGCAAAGAATTTTTTTTTATTTTTGCCTGTGCTGCATTTATAAGGTGATAGACAATGTTTGTGGAAAATATGTGGGTTGAATGGGAAAATTATAAATACGTTTAATACCCAGCTAATTTTTAAACGATTTTAAATGCAAAGGGATAGAATGAGACAATGCATGGAAATTGCTTAAATTATAAAGTGCTATACAAAGGTACAGCAGTGCTTATTTTTATATGAGTGTATTTATAATAAAACTAGAAAGACAAAGAAAACCCAAGCCAAGTGCCTGAGCTGCTGTTCTTCTGGGCTTTGCTGCTCCTCTCATCGTGTGTCCCTTGCTCCTCTTTATCTTGTTGAATTACAGCTCTGCTCCACCTCTGGCTCTGAGGGTTGACATGGGACAGCTGTTCAACAGCTGGCCTGCATTTACCCCAGCTGGTGGCATTTTAGGAACAAGTTGAACTGTTTCTTCACCTAGTGTTGTTTCGGGTTTGCAAAATCTCCTAATGATCCTGAAAGACCCATGTTGCTTCACGGGTCTCTCCAAATCAGGTAGAAGAAACCGACATCATATGTTGCAGCCACTGCCTGTGGTCCTTTAGGTCCAGCTTGCACTGGGGCTGGCAGAGGGTCAGGCAGAGGGGATGAAGAAGAAAGTTTTGTCCCATGGGTGGGAGAAGTACCCACATTCCTTCCTAGGGGCTTCCAAAATAGTTTGCTTTGTGGCCCTATATTTGCCACAGACCACTGTTTTTCAGAGCCACTACTCATGCTTTCTTCTCCCTTTTCTGGTCTAACTCCTCCTTTTACTTGCTTCCCTTCACTTCTCTGTATTACCATTTTTTCTATTCTTCTCTCTTTGCTGCCTTCCCTTTTTACTCTGGCTCTCATACTCTGGCCAACATCTTGGAAGAATAGATAATGTGGGGCTGAGAGATGGGCTAGCATGAGGTGCAAGATTTGTAAAAGATAAACTACTCTTAAATTGATGCCATACAGTTTCTCCTGCTACCTTGAGGGCCAGGCTGTGTGACCAGAGTCTAGGGCTGCGGAAAGAGGCCATTGAGTAACACTTCCTTAAAATGACAGCCACAGTCTCCATACCAGAGAGCTTCCCAGAGCCCACACTAGCAGTGACCGGACTGTGGTGAGTAGATGAAACTTCTGCTCAGTAAGCAACTCTCCCTGGCCCTGGGGTCTGCTATTTTCAAAAAGGCTAATTGCTCAGTCAAGTGGAGGTTCAAAGGCGTGATTCCCAGTGTTTCCATTTCCAAGGGTCCCCATCAAAGCATTTGTTTTGGAAAGATGTGATCTCTAAGTAATTAAATTACTTTCTTTAATGACCCATTAAGTGAGATTGTTTCTCCATGTTTTGATTAATCATAATTGAGTTCATTTACCTATCAGGTTTCTGATGGCACAAAGTACCCAGGGTTCTCACAAGAGAAGGTGCAATTGCAGCCCACTGCAAACCCCGGTGACATTTCAGTCAACCTTTAAGATCTGACAGATAAATGCACTTCTCCCCTCGGAGTTCCTGAAATGTTTGAATGCCCATGGGGACCCAATACATCGCATCTACCTTCTAAGGGGCCTCTGCTTTGAAGTACAGACTGTTACAATTAAGGTGATTGATGAAAGGGGCATCCAGAACCAATGTACTACTTAGGAAAGGATCACTTTAGGAGAGAAAGCTCACACTAGGAGTGACCAAACTTGATCAGTAGACAAGACTTGAGCTCAGTAAGCAACTCTCTCCAGCCCTGGAGTCTGCCATTTTCAAAAAGGCTAATTGCTCAGTAGTGGAGGTGCAAAGGCAGGATTCCAGTGTTTCCATTTCCAAGGGCCAAAAACTGTAAGAAATTCTGAATGGGGATTGCGTCAGGTTTTTTGAAGTTTGAACCTTATGGCGTCTGGTGGAAAGGGCTTTCCAATATAAAGGCTACACAACTGCTAGGACAAAATTAATATGAGAACTACATGGGTCCTTGTCTTAGTCACTTTTTTCATCACTGAGACACAATACCTGACACCCACAAATTAAAAGAGGACAGGTTTATTTTGGTTCACAGTTTGTAGAAGTTTCAGTCGATAGTCTGCTGGTTCCAAGGCAGGGCAACATGACAAAGGGACATAATGAAGGAGAAACTGCTCACTTCACGGAAGCCAGGAAGCAGAGAAAGTGAAGGGGTGAGCTGGGAAGAGAGATCTACCCTTCCAGTTCACCCCACCCCAGGCACCCACCTCCGAACAGCAAATCAGCTATGAGTCCCCATAATCCAACCACCCTCCAAAAGCCCCACCTATGAGCACATGAGGCTTGTGGAGAATAACACGATATAAACTATAACAATCCTGAAGTGTCAGGGTTTACTAGCTTCCCAGTAAACCCGCTGTGGTCTATGCAGAGCTTC
>RJWT010052082.1:0-10612 GCA_004365215.1 Cuniculus paca
AAAAAAAAAAAAACAGCCAGAAAGGGCTTTTCTTGAGATTTGTAGGAAGTGTGCAGCACCAGCTACTTCACTGAAAATAAAAGCATTGTGATTTAGCTCCACAAATACAAGCGATGTCCCCAGACAGGGCTGCATGTGCAGAACAGAGACACAGAGGTGAAGGTCTCCAGAGACCTGGACCATGTCTTGCCTGTGGCTGTAACTCAAACGCAGCCTCATCCCCTTTTCCATGGTAGACATCAACTTCCTGTGGTCTCTAGGTAGCGATTTCCACCCGTACACAGGGCTGAGACTGCAGCCAAGCTCTTTTCTCCTTCCCTCCCTCTCTCTTGAGTGATGCATTATTCAGCAGTCTCCTTCAAGCTGAGTCAGGCGGGCTGAGACAGGACTATGTATGGGGAAAACAGGAGAATTCACAAAGCCTGTGTCAGCCACAGCCCGGGGACCTTGCAAGGACAGCCCGCCCAATCTAAAGTACGGCTATGTGGAATTTTAATGGCTATTTGCTATCTAGAATTTTTAAATGGTGCATTGTCCATGTGAGCTTGATGGATTCCTAGCATGACTGTCAGATGACTGTCTTTGCCTCTCTCTTTCCAAATGTATGGCACTCATGAAAAATCTCTGCAGAGAATGCTGGAGACTGCTGGCAGTGGGCTGTGGTGGGCCTATCTCTGGGGCCGCTGGGGCTGTGTGGCTCCTCCCTTATTCCTGTGCAGCGCTTAGTCATCCTCAGCCTTCGAAGGCTAACAAAGAACTCGCCTCCTGCAGAGCAGGGCTGGGGGAAGCCGCATCAGGAGTGAGGAGCTAAGGGTTCCAGCAGTCCGCCTCTCTCCTAGACAATCCGGAGAAAGAAGAGCCTGAGATTGATTCCTCAACACAGTGTGACCTTCGGGGCTCTAGGTCATGCCTGCGATCTATCATGTCAGGATGGAGGGCAACTGAGGTGTGTGTGAGCATGTGCACACCATAACAATTCACACCGAGAGCCTAGGAAATATTTGCCAGCCATAAAGCGTCCTTTGCTAACTAACACAGATTGGGAACAAATAAAATGTTCCTGGAACTGGGTCTACCTGCTTTGTCCTCTCTCCCACTGACACATGTACACACACACACACACATACACACACGTATGTGTGCAGGCACCTAGGTATAAAAAATCTATGGCCCAAGGAAAAGCTGACTTTGAGCCATGTAATTTGCAATTCAAATTGAAGTCTACATGGAGAGGCTGGAGTGACCTTCAGACAAGAGGACTCTTCCCAAATGCCCCCCAAAGTTGCAGGACCATGGCACGCTTTTGGATTTGAATGAGGGTTCCTAAAAGCAGCACATTGGAAGCAGCAGAGGGGCTCAGCTGTCACCTTTTCAGCTGCCCGAGCAGAAGCTGGAGGGTGAGGGGCCTGGGGATGAGAGCGTGCTCTGGCTTTCCTCCTGCCCACTTGGGTATGTGGCGACTCCAGGTACCTTCCAGTGGCTTGTCCCTTTGTGTCCACCCTTCTGTCTCAGAAATTGTCACCAGCACTGCAGGGAAGCCCAGGGCCAGGGTCATCCTGAGCTGTAGAGGCAGAGTGGGTAGACAAGAGCCCACACTTCTCAGCTTGTTGTCATGATTTTCCTCTTGAACCCTCCTGAATTCATCTTGTTCTTCTGCGAGCACGTATGACAGTCAGGTGCAGAGATCAGCTGTCTTCTCTGTCCTTGATTATCTGCCATCAGAAGAAAAAAAATAACTCTGAGGGTGTAGGCAAGAAGAAAGATACCAGTGGAATTACTTAACAGAGAACAAACAACCGTAAGACAGTCCAAGCTGCAGGATTCCGTCATAAACATAGAGGTGCATTTAGGTGTGTGTGTCCATCTATCAAAAACCCGGGAAGACTCTAGACTGACACGATCATTACCATTGCCTTTTGGAGGTGTGATGCTTAATCAATTCTTTGTTTCATCCATCCACAGGGTTATTTTTTGGAATTTTTTCCAAAATAGAATATAAAGATTATTATTGCTTTTACAACTTAAAAAAATGGCTTAAGGAAGACAGTAGAAAGACTGTACTGTATTTTTTTGGCAGCTACCATAAAAACTTGCAAAGATTTCATGTAAAGTTTCACTCAAGGAATGCAGTGTTCTCAGTGGGACTTCCTGGCTCCTTATTTTATTTATTGCAGTCTTTATTATTTAACTTAATCCCTGTTCTCAGCTAGGAAGGTGCCTGCAGCCTACACTGCCACTTGATTCCCTGTGTCTGCACATCCCTTCTTTCTAATCACAGTAGGGACACTGTCTGAGTCAATTTCTTATTGCTGAGACACAATAGCAAACACTCACAAATTAAAGGAGGAGAGGTTTATTTAGGTTCACAGTTTGTAGAGGTTTCAGCCCATAACCAGCTGGCTCCAAGGCAGGGTGGCATGGCAGAGGGGCCCAGAGGAGGAGAGCTGCTCATGGTGTGGTGGGCAGGAAGCCGAGGAAAAGCAAGGGAAGGAGACAAACCATTCCAGGCCACACCCCCATAACCTGCCTTTTCTGACTAGACCCTGCCTCCTAACAGCAAGTCAGCTCTAAGCCCACATAATCCAGTCACCTTCCAAGAGCCCTGCCTATGAACACATGAAGCTCTTCGGGGACATCTGGATGTAAGCCAAAACAGTCCCAGTAAGTAACTGAATCATAGACCTCCCCCATCCTATGCAGCTAAGTGTGGCTGTGTGACTATGTTCCAGTCCACCGGGTGTGAGCTGAGCTTACATGTGTAAATTTCACACCTGTGATGTTGGAAGAGGCAGGTCATCAGATCTTTCTCATGTCTGAAACCCAGGCAAATAAGAATGGCATTTATAATCGTCCCTGCACAGAGGACTTACCTGCTAGCCCAGCCAGAGACTGAAGGTTGGAACTGCAATTGGAGAGGAGGCTGTGACCAAGGCCACTGCTGTCCCCACATGGAATCAGGAGAGGCACTTGGGCCTCACTGCAAATCACTTCTCAGACCTTGGGCCCAGATGGTCAAACTTAGTTTCTTAGTAGCCCTAAGGGATTCGTCTCTTCCTCTCTTCCCCTGGCTTCTCTTGTTGCTCTTGGCTTCTGTCCACCATGCCATGAGCAGCTCTCTTCCACCAGGCCCCTCTGACACGCTGTACTACCTTGGAGCCAGCTGACCATGCACTGAGGGATTACATGGATCTGAGACGTTTGCTCCACTTCTTGTCCAGGACGTGTGCCTGTAATTGATTCATCTTTGAGACTCCTGCCCAAGTCACTTCGGGTGTTTATAGTAAAGTTAGAGAAAATTCCCTTTTAATAGCAGGTGGTCTGAGTGCCATCCCTGGCTGTCCAGTACCTGATGAAGGATGCCCACAATTGATTCTCTAGAGGATTCCAGAGATCTCCTGTACCAGGTTGGATCCCTGCCTGCCATCACTAATGAAGTCAAGTCCAAATCTCCTATCTGAGCCTCTTGCCTTAACTTCCCAGGAAGGGCAATCATGTTCTAGTTCACCTTCCCTTTGACTTCACCAACAATTGAGAATATTTCCAAGGGCTTTGAATCCCATCCTGCTGAGTCTGGAGCTCAGTCTTCCCTGATTGCACCTATTTGGTTGAGGCCTGAGCTGTGTCCGGACTTCTCATCTCTCCTACCAGAGTTACCATCAATGGGACACTTCTGTTTCCCAAACAATGCAGATTTCCCAGCCCTTCCCAAGCATATTTAGGTACGTGACTTGCTCGATTTTCTGATTGTCAGCATGTTCAGAGACTTGTTTTAAATTTTTCCAGCCTTCTTTTGGTCATAGTGATCAAAGAGCCAGTATTTTTTTGTTTTTATTCTGCTATATAGGTGATCAAACCTAGGGCCTTGCCCTGGGCTACATCCCCAGCCCCACCCCTTTTTAAATTATTCTTTTTTATTTTAAGACAAGGTTTCACAAAGTTGCTGAACTGTCCAGGCTGGGCTAGAACTTGTGATATTCCTGCCTCAGCCTCCCAGAGTGCCAGGATTCCAGGAGTGCACCACCACACTTGACATGAGTTCTCTTTGAGGGTATGAACACTCTAACAATGGACCCCTACCTCACTCCAGCAGATGCAGCTTCCCTGTTTCTTAGGCCTTTCCCACCCCAGAGTCATGTGGCAGTTGTCCTCGTTAGGGTGCTCATGTCTGTCCTTAGCCCAGGCCTTTCCACGTTAGAAGACACTGGGTTGGCACAAATTGACCACATCCATAAAAGCAGGGGGCTCCCCCATCCACCCTGGAACCTGAGACAAGTCCTCTGACACTGTGATCCCTCAACACAGACCCACTCTAGGCAAAACCTTCATTTCTTGGAAATACACGTGGAGAAGGGGCTTTTGTGTCAATTTCCACACCCTTCCCTCTTTGAGTAGAAAGAGGTAAAGACCACTGAAATGCAGCAGGACTGTGCCTTGCATTACTTCTTCAGGTTGAGTGAGACCTGATCGCACTGTCCCTTCCACTTCCATCCGCTGGCTGTGTTCTTGGCTATTCCTCCTAGGAGAGAGCATATTCTAGGGCACTGGTGTAATCTGAATGTCCAAGAAGAGCTCTGAGAGGTCCCAGGAACGTGCTTTCTGTCCCCATGGACAGGGCCTTCTGAGATGAGCTTGGGCACCAGCACCGTTCGTCACTGTCCCCTTGGCCATCACACCTCCCATGGCCTCTGAGTGTGTGTGGGGTGCTTATTCAAAGAACTCACAAACGACAACCACGGAGCATCCTCAGCAAGCAACTATCCCACCTCTCAGAGATTCTGTCCCTGACCCCTGGCTGAATGCTTTCCTCCTGGAAATGCCGCACCGCTGTTGTTTCCTCTGCTCAGTAAATCCCGGCTCTCAAAAACAGCCCCTCAATGTATCTCCTAGCTCTCTACACAATTCTGCTTTTGGTCTTATAACACACAACCCTGAACCATGTCTTGGTCACAAAAAGGAGAAAAAGGCACCTGAAAGATGCTCTGGAAGTTGTGTTACAAATGATATCACCAGCACTATTTCCACACTCAGTCAGTAGGTTCTCAGTAAAGATGCAAGATTGTAAAAACAGATCTTTCCTTTCCTTCAGCTGCGATTGTGGAGGGAAACACAGATGTTGAAGTAACCAGAGGGAAGTACAGATGTTGAAGGATGTGCACCCGTGAGTCCTACCAGCCAGCAGCAGGTGTGGGGCCCTGAAGACAGGGTTGGTAACCTCTTGTCCCAGAGGTAAGGGTGCTGGTTTCAGAGATACTGTTTCACAGACCCTGCAGGCCCCTGGCAAACTGGGCTGCTTCCCTCCCTTGCAGAAGCATGGGATGTCTGTTATGTCCAGAAATCATTGAGGTTTACCACTGTGAGAGTTGGGTGTTTAATGCTAGTTCTCGTCATCAGATTATCTTACTTATGGAAATCTCCCGCATTATATCTAAATGACTCCTTTGATAGCACATGGCTTTCCTGCATACAAAAATACTAACATGCGTCTCAGGTGGAGCCCAGCTCAGGCAATGAGATGTATGTAATAAGGACAATAAAGCTAGTATGAACTGGGGAGACACTGGAGGAGACCAAGAAATCAGCATAGACTAAGCAGGAAATAGAAAACTGCACAAGACACCAAGGAGACAGCAGAACTGTTGCCGTAAATCGCAGCCCCCTAGGACTTTTAATGTGTCAGCCTATGCTGGCTGTTAGCCATGTTTAATTGCTATCTATAGTAAGTTCCATAGATCATTACCATACCAGTCATTCTTGAGAGATCCTCATTAACACAGGACCAGGGAGCACAGAAAACAATGTGATAGGAAATGGCAAGACAAAGGCTGCAGAGAGAGAGACTCACAGATCAGCTAAGGCCCACTGTGTCTCTCCCAGCACCATAATAAATCCCAAAACCATGATGGGATCTTTCCTCTGCACAATGGAAGACACAAGAAACCAGCCTCTACTTCTGTCTGCTCCTTCCTCCTTCCCACCAATGCATGATGTTCCTCAAATCACTAAGTCCACATTTTCAGTGCCCAACTGGGACAGAAGGGAGCTGGGGGCAGTTGCAGTGCATGTGTGATGATTCCCGAAGCAGCATCTCTTCACACACTCAAAGGTTGAGCATCATCTACCCAGTGCATGCATGTGTTTTGCATGTCTATCCTGTACCAAGGACCGTGCTGGGTCTTTGACATTCAAGGTCGTCTGAGTTCAAGCTCCCAAGGACATCTTATTAGGCATGGCAGCTATTAAAGTCCACCTCACTTGCTTTATTTCAGTGACTCTATTTTCATTTTATCTTTCCATTAATGTTTGGGTTACATTTCTTTTTCCTATTAAAACGTATCTTTGAGTGATCAAAGAGGTGTATGCAGCTCCCCAGATGTGAACATTGCTAGTGTTGATTGTATTTGCCATCACTGTTCTTGAAAGTCCTTCCTCCACAGAAGTCCAGATATGCCCTAAATCCAAGAGACATCTCCAGTGGTGATGACCTTCCCACCTGCACAGGAGCCTTTGAGTTGCAACAGGTACCAGATTACATTGCATTTCTTTTTTATTTTTTTTATTTTAAAGATAATAAAACCCAGCAAAACAACACAGAATAAAGTCAATCAAAACAAAGCAGTGACATTGGTACAGAACTTCAAAGCAGGACAATAGGAAAACAATAATGGCTACCACAGTATATCTTCTTGTCTTCACAGCAGTTGTCCATTCCATCATATATAGCAAAATCAAACCAAACAAAACAGAATAAAACTAATCAAAACAGAACATTGAATAAAACAAAACAATTAATCAGAACAAAACAAAACAGTGAAAACAATACGGGATTTCAAAGACAAGGTAGAAGAAAATCTCCCATATTTGCTATACTGCATACTGTTATCCTCCTAATAGATGGCTCAGATCACCGAACCAGGCCTGCAAAGTCAACCAAATAATACAAACATTCAGCTGCTTTTTGTACCTCAGTTGCTATCAACTCAGCTTGTCCTCCGAACCAGTTGGTTGCTTACTGGGTGGGGGGGTGTCTTGATTCTTAGCCCCCGGGCTGGTAGGTAGGCTCATGGGAGGTGCTATCTGACTTCTCTCTTCCTAGGCCCCTAATGGCTCTCCCAGATTACATTACTTTAAATTCTATCCCAGTTTCCAAATAGTACTAGCTCAAACCTAGCCTAGGCAATGCAGCAAGACTATTCTCAAAACAAATATTAAAAAATATAGACTGAGGCTATATAGCTCATTAGCAGAGTACCCTCGGACTTCATCCCCAGGGGGATGGGTGGAGAGAGAGAGAGAGATCTCATTTCCAAGTCCCCATCTTATCACCTGGGATTAGAACAGGATGAGGGAGAGCTGAGGGTCAGGGGAGGCTGCCAGACCTCACCCCACCAGGGACCTTACTGGTGTCTTCCTGTGGAATATCTTCATGACTTTGTGGGCTGAGGTTTCAAGAGGGGAAAAACTGAGGCTCTTGGAACAGGGCTCTTCCTGAAGCTCCGGATCTACGTGGGTCTCCATCCCAGTTGAGCAAAAGCCCCAGGACCCAAAGGAGGCTTTGTGATGGCTTCACATGCCCATGCTGCAGGCTGTCTGAGTAGGGGGCTATCTAAAGCTGTCTCCAAGGACAGAGCCTCATCTTTCTGGACACACAGGGGGACCTGGGATGGAGGACAACATATTATGAGTAGAAAGTTACCCCACGCATATGAAACACGTTCCAGACTCCTGGGCCCCTGTGTCCTTTGCCCTCTGTGCCCACCCAGGACCTGTACAAAATTCAGAGTCTCTATCTCTGGGTCCACCCCTCTGCTAAGTCTATGTCCAGCAATGTAATAATGAACCTCACTGAGTGGCTTTCGAATGGTGTCAGTATCCTAACCGCCAAAGGCTCATTCCCTACCCTGCACATGTATTCACCTTGAAATTTGTATTTCATGATTTGCTTAACAATGGGCCAGTGTCCACACTAAGTATCAGGAACATGACAAACTTCTAGGCTGAAAAGTTGGGTATGATAAATGTCAGCACCTCTCACACCTCTCCTGCACACCTTACTCCTGTTTAATTGTGTGTGTGTGTGTGTGTGTGTGTGAGTTCATGTGTTTGCTTGATATTTTAAAACTCTGCTGTCTGCTTAATTTCCAGCCATAGCTTCATACATTAGAGATGGCCCAGAACACACAGACCCTAAAGCATATTTGCTAGTGTGAATCACAGAGAATTTTGTTTGGTGGCTCTCACAATCGTTTGGAAAGCCTGCCTACTTCCTTCCTTCATGGTCCTGTCCTCCGCGTTTATGTTCCCAGGGCTTCCCTCTCATGCAGATAAGGCATTGAGACAGCTGTCCCATCAGAAACTCCCAAGGCCTGGCTTTCGGACTTAAAACGGCTCTATGGAAAGACTTCTTGGGTTTCCTTATGTAAATGAAGGATCAAGAAGAGTGTCTTCTGATTGGTTGTGCCCACAATGCAAATGAAAGATTGAAAATAGCACTTTTCTGATTGGTCCACTGTACTCAGCTACAAACCTGCCATACTTCTGGATCTTTTGTTTCGTGCACATCTTCTCTTTTTAGGAAACAGCCGAGTTTTTGTGACTTTTGATAGATTTTTGCTGAGTTATTTGTTCAGTTTGCCCTGTCCTAATCTCCTGTCTCAAAAGTGTCTGCTTCAGAAGTGCTGTGCGAATTAGGATGAGCTTGGAAGATGCTAAGCCCATCCAAGTGTAGAGAAAGGGCTGCTATCCTTTGCTTTTTTCATATACTCCTCTGTTCCCAGATACCCAGAATCACACCAGCTTTACAGGAAGGAAGCTGAGACCCAAAGAAATTGGGCAACCTGCCTGAGAATCCACGGCATTGATGTATCACAGTCGTAACAACAGCCTGACTTTTACTCGTACAACTTTGCCCACCGTAAAACAAGATGACAACAAAAAGACAAACAAAAGAATGAAGTCATGTCATTTGCAGAAAAATGGATGGATCATGAGATCATAATATTAAGTGAAATAAATCAGACATAGCATAAACATCGCATAGTTTCTCCTACATGAGGAACTCAATGTGTAAATGAATTGAAGACCAAAGTAAAGGACAGATGATTGGAAAGAGGGAAGCAGATCTTCTGCACATGGGAAGAGGACCAGCAGACGGAGGGAGTTGGGAGGAAGTGGAGGAACAACGAATTAAGATGTGTTCTGTACGTACACCAACTTCCCAGGACAAGGGTGATCATTCTGTACTGCAACCGTGGACTAATAAAAATAAAAACGAAATACGCACACTTCAGCGTCTAAGAAGGTATTATCCTTAATGGGGATATGCCACAATGGGCCCAGGAAAGGGAGGAATCCCTAGGAAAGCTTGAATTTTAGCCACAATTGTATGTTTTCCAGTGTTACGATGTTATGAACTCTAATGAAGCAAACTGATTCATTATGAGCAAGAGGAAGGTGAGAATGGTCGCTCCCACCTGTTAGCTGTTCACCAGCTTGTTTACCTGGGAAGCCAAGTGGAACTAAAGAAAAGTCCCCCAGCAAGCAGCAGGCAGCTTGGGGCCGGAGTCTGGAGTGTAGTGTTTCTCCCAAATCCTCGGGCTCTGGAGGTTTAATTACACAGTGCCGCCTGGAGGTGGGGGATGGGCACGAGTGGGGGTGGGGCAGCCCAGTTCAGCCTGACAGGTCCCATCCCCTGCCCACAGGGCCTGCAGAGCCAGCAGCTACCCACCCACCGCACTAGGCACAAAGAGGAACAAAGCTGACTTGCAGAGGAGTCTGTATTGAATTTGGGTCTTGAACTGGATTGCACCTTTTTCCGGCTAATTCTGTGCATTGCAAAGATTTCACTTTCTCTTCGCCTCCTCCCAGCTGAGAAGGAAGAAGAATCAAGGGGTTTATTGGAGCCCAGGGTGTGAGCTGCAGCCCCTTCAGGACCTAGCAATTGGTTTTTCTTTTGTGACCAGTTACTGCCACAAAAGCCAGACCCACCCCCATCCCGAGTATTCAATTAACCCTGTGTGTGACAACAAAGGAACAGAGGTTGGTTTAGTCCCATTCATAAGATGCCGAGGGGGGCTTATTTTTTGTTTTTTAAAGGATTCTTCTTAACAAAGGTTGCCAAACTAAGTAGCTTTTTTGCTGTTGTTGTTATTTCTTGGTTCTGGTTCATTGTTACCTTTTCCAAAGCAACCTTTTCCATTTAATTGGGGCTTTAGAAATCTACTTCCATTGTATTCCTGTAGAGGATACATGGTCCAGGAGCCCTATAAGAGTATGTATATAAGCATTTCTGTACTTAGCGATTCCAAAATCTTTATAGCCACTCTGCAGAGAGAAGGTCCACTGATGAAAATAATACTCATGAAGTCAGAACGTTGGTAGCAATGCGTTTCCATACATTGAACTCCTATTACATGCCACACTCTGCAATCAGTGCTGCGTGAGGTGCCTGGTTTGCAGAGTCACAGTTAACACTCTGTGGTACAGGCTGATTCCAAAGTTTGGGAAGAAAGAAGCTGCTGAGGTGGGAGGATCGCTGTGAGTTCAAGGCCAGCCTGGGCTGCAGAATGAGTTCAATGCCAACCCGAACTGCAAGAGTGAATGAAACCCGGTCTCA
>RJWT010052083.1:0-10620 GCA_004365215.1 Cuniculus paca
TGATGGCATGGACAGCTATTTTAAAGATAACAAAATATATAATTGCAGCCATCGAGGATGTCTACTTATCTTGTTTAGAAACCCTGTATGGCTTTCATTGTTTGTTTTGATTGATTTTACTCTATTTGGTGGTTTGATTGTAATGTGTCTGAAGGTGTAGGCACTATTCTGAAGATAACAAATATTATGGTAGCCAATGCTGTTTCGCTATAATCTTGAAATTCTATATTGCTTACATTGTTCTGCTTTGTTTGTTTTGTTTTTTTTCTACTGTTTTAGTTTGTTGTATTTTGTTTGATTTTACTTATCCCTGATGGTATGGGCAGGTATACTGCAGATAACAAGAGCCATTATGGTAGCCTTATCGATTGCCTTGTTTTTTGTTTTTTGTTTTTTTTCTTTTTTTTACCCTGTTTCAAAGTTATGTTCCATGTTCATTGCTTTGTTTGATTTACTCTGTTTTACTCTGTTTTGTTTTGTTTGGTTGTATTCTTTTCAAAATAAAAAAAAATTAACAATGATCTTCCGTATGGTCCAAAATCTGATTTCTAGATAGATATTAAAAGAATAGACACTGGGTCTCAAGGAGGCATTTGGTATTCATACTCATAGCAGCACAATCATAATAAAAAGCAGTAGAAGCAAGCAAAATATTCATCTGTGGATGATCAGATAAACAGTACATGGCAGGTACATAAAATGCAATATTACTTCTCATTAAAAAGGGGGAGATTCTATCAGATTTTGTCATATAGATGAACCTTAAAGACATTTCACTAAATGAACCAAATCAGTAAAAAAAAAAAAAAAGAAATATTAAAGAGAAAAAAGAAAATTCTGTATGATTACACTATGTATGAAGTATATAAAGTACTCAGTTTAATAGAAACAGAAAGTAGAATGGGTGTTTACTAGCAGGTTTGGGGAGAAGAAAAAGAGGAGTTGATGTTTAATGGATATTCAATTTCAGATTTGTAGATAAAAATTATGTGCATCTGTTTCAAGACAATGTGAATATATTCAACACTACTAAGCTATAAACTTAAAAGTGGCTAATGGTAAACTTTTATGTTATATATGTTTTATTCCAAAAAATAAGTCTGAGCATGATCTGATAAAATGTTGATATTTCTGATTAAGTGGACTGATTCAGGAGAAAATATACTGTTGTAAAACACAAAAATTCAGTTGTTACACAGGAGGTTATTACAGTGGTAATGTTTTCTGTTTGTAAATGGTGTCATGATGTGGTTCACATATTTTTGGGAAATCCCATATATCATATTGTACTCATTACATACAGCATGACTGGAATTAGTAACATTGGTAGTGTATAATTTTGCCAGTGAGCAACTATTTGGGTGAACATGATATTTGGGGTTTTGAAGATACTAAAGACTGGGAGACTACTAAGTTACAACATTCTGATCATAAGTGAGCGAAGAGAATAGTCAAATAAATGTCTATAAATGGAGCCAATGTTTCCTATGAATGACATATGCAAGCTCCATTCTTGAATATTTCAGTAAGTAAGCTTCATCTTTATGCCAATATTATTACAATGAACCAAATCTTAAGCAAAGAAGAAAATATACATGTTTGGAGTGACATGTCAAGTAGATAGTTTTATCCAAGGGGATTTTGAGTGGAATTTGGAAGGAATACATAGAAAAGAAAATTACTAAGAAGATGTGTGGGATGATCTGAGTTTAGAATAAACAGCCAAACATTAGATAACCTGACTTTGCTTTTGACTCACTAAGAAGGATTTCTATATTGGAATTGTATTTTAAATGTGACTAATACAAAAATGCACATATATTTATACAGCATTGACTATTACAATGAATATGATTTTTTCTTACATCTGGTCAGTTATTACCACAGTTCACACATATCATAGGTGCTCAAAAATAAGTACTGTGATTCATGCATTGCTTCTTTGGTTGAATGGCATTTGTCCAGGGTTTGTTTAAGTCACTGTTGGTCTCCTATTCTGCAAATATGTGTTCTGGTAGACAGTTTGGACTCATATTTAAAAACAGTTAGGAAAATGATAGTGACAAAACTGCCAAGAATGAGTACTGTGCTAAATTTAAACTTCGAGTCTGATGTCAGCTCATGTGCTCTTTTGATACTTTCAAGTTATTTTTTTAAATTTTTTTCATCAGAATTGATGAGTAATATATAATGCTTGAAATCTGATTTTCAGATAGTGTATTTTTTCATCTATCTATCTATCTATCTATCTGGACATGTATAGCCTGTCTTTATGTCTTTGGGCATGTTAATCACAGCTGTTTTAAAAATAAACTTGTCAGGCAACTTGTATATAAAGATCACCTGTGGGTCTGTTTATGTTGTCTTTTTAAAAATATTGGATTCTAGTCTTATGCTTCAGGTTTTTCTTGAGGATGAAAATAGTAGCTCTGCCATCTGACATTGTTTCTAGGGAGCAGGTTTGTCTTGCACGCTCTACAATCAGAGTGGTGGCGAATCTCCTTGAGTCCAACAAGAATGAGGCTGAGTAGGTGTGGGGTTCTGACTCTGTGAAGGGCCCCAGTAGCTGTTGCTTAGTCTCATCCTGCAGAGTCTCCCTTAAATGACTTATATGTTATCCATGCTTCCTCCCTCAGGGAGGGCTGCATTCTGCTATTTGTCTCTTGAGACTACTGAAGGGGATGCACTGCTTTTCAGAGGCTTTCTTCCTAAATATTAAACACTTCATTTACCCTGCACTGTCCCATAATATGCCAAATATCTTGGAAAAAACTGGTCTTCGGGTTTTCTCTCCCCTCAGTGGTCTCTCTCCGCAAACGCAAAGCCTGGAATCAGTCTGCTTCTTGACCTTTAATTGGCAAATATCTCTCCAAGTAACAGGCAAATAAAAGTTGCTGTGTAACTCAGCTTGTCTTTTGAAGATCTTCCACTTTGTGCAGTCAGAGCCTCCCCAGTTACTCTTGTCTCAGCATCTTGCAGCTGCCTTCTAAAAGATGATTTGTGTGTGTTATTTGGTTTCTAGTACTTTTCCAGTGGGAGTGTGGTTGTCTGCTTACAACTCTACTCAACAGGGAAAGAGAAGGTCTTGTTCTCTGAATTTTTCCACATACACAGTTAGGGTTGAATGTTTTCATTGCATTACATTTTCTTTGTTTTATTAATCTGATCTTTTTCTGGCACCATTTAACTTCTGGGGAAAGGGACAAAAAGTTAATACTAATCTGATCATTTGCTCACCGTAATTATGTCCTTCAGTCTGGAAGCTTATAGCATTTTTTTTTCTGTTAGCTATTAGTGTTTTATCAGGATGTGCCTAAGTATATGAATATTTTTTCCCTTAGTTGTTCTTGGAACTTGATAAACCCTTTTAATATTCTCAGAGAATATTTTTTTCTAAATTTAAATAATTGTTGTTCATTATTGTTCTCTTTTTGAGGCTTCATCGCCCTTTGGACCTCTTATGGTTTATCTGTTAGATGTTCTGGACATACCTTCTAAATTTCTTATTTATTCATTATTTTGTCTTTGTTCATAATGACTGTGAGGTATCTTTTTTTTATTATAGCATACAGGACTCTTGTATGGCTCTCAATTATCAATTTTCTAAATATATCTAAAAACATTAAGTCGGGTGTATATTATATCACAAATTACAGTGTTCCATGCTACTTTTAAATCTCTAATTATTGTACTGAAGAATATCATCTACATGACAACTAAGCTTTATTGTCAACTTGAGTGGTTTAAGAGTTGTCTAGGCAATAAGAAAAGCGAGCTTATGGATATATCTGGCTGTCATGGAGGTGTGGCCTTAGGTACTGAATCTGGTCCCTGGTTTTGTCCTCTCAGCTACTAGTCCTCTATTTTGCTTCCCTGGCAGCCCTGAACTGAGAAGGTTTGTTCTGTCATGCTTTTCCACCATGATGTTTCTTTTTGGAACCAGCTAACCATGGACTGAAGCCTCTGAAACGATGAGCTGAATTAAACATCTCCTCCTTTAAGTTGCAGGTATTGGCTGCTTGTACCAGCAACATGAAAACTGACTAATACAATATAGATGAATAAATGTGTGCTTATTTCAGAGATAGCACACAAAAGTGTGCAAACATACTACAGCATTGCCTTTCTGCATGTCTGAACATAATGTAAAACTACTATAACCAAACATATATGCGTTTGTCATAAACAAATAGACAAGTGGTACAGAATGCAGACACCAGAAATAAATACTCATATTTTAAAACAACTTAATAAATACAAAATAAGCTTTAAAGGAGTAAAAATAAAATGCATTTTAAAATGACTGGTCCTGGAACAATTGGCTATCCATCTGGAAGAAAATAAATTTGGATCCCAATCTTGCATAATATTTAGAAGCAAATTCCAGATGGAATACAAATTTAAATGAAAAAATATAAACAATAAAAATCCCGCAAGAATATCTTGGTGGACAAGTGTAAAACCTAGTGATGATAAGGACAATATTGAATAAAACTGGAAATAAGTAGCTTTCTAAGAATAGATATTCTATGAGAACACAAAAATTAAAAACTTTTATGTGGAAAGTTACACTAACCTAAGATCATAGACAAAAATAGTGTTGGAAAAAAATCAGTGCAGTGCAGAAAAAAGATGATACAATAAAAACTATTGCTAAAATTGACAAAAATACAGAAACAGTGCCCAGTTTTTTAAAAAGGAGGAAAGGAGTACCAGTAAGTAATTAATATGAATGCATATCAAGATGCTACATAATAAAATATATGACAAAAAGGCACAAATTCAATCTAATGTAAGAAACTGAAAATTAAAGTTGATGTAGCATTTTACCCTAATCAGTCTTGCAAAAAATAAAAATATGCATGAGGTATGTATATTGCTTTGGGGATAAATATCAGGTTTATTGTTTGTGGTGAAGGTGTTTATTTTGGAGCTATTTATTATGCTAAATATCAGTTATGCTAAACTATATGTTAATTTGGTTAGTTGTATAAAGTCTCCAATTTTTAATATTGACTATTATAAATTACATATTAATTAGGTTAATTGTAAGAATTTATTAGAAATAAGTTTCAAAAATTAAGGATATATATGCCCAAAGATATTCAAATGCTATAATAAATAGGAGGCAATCAGATTATTTTGGAATTATTTCCATAAGTAGTTTCTGTTGCCTGCCTCTCTCTTTCTCAATCTCTCTCTCTCTCTTTCTCTTTCTCTCTCTTCCTGTCTCTCACCTGTGGCCTTTGCACTGAACTTCATCTCCACGCTAAACATTCTAACTTCAAGATCTTTTCTTGGATTAACAAGTGTTTACCACCACACCTGGTTACATCTTCATTTTAGTACAATAAAAACATGCTCTTTATTGATTTTGTATATTATTATTGGAGGCTGGAAAATAGATGAAGCATTTTGCCTTAGTGGAGGAGGGGGACAGAAGAGGAAACATGGAGTACCCAAGTAAAAACAAATATTAAAATTATAATGCAACACAACTTCTTATGATTGTTTTCATGAATTTATATAAACTATACTAATGTAAATATATTTACAAAAAATTTAAAAAATAACAACATCTTTGAAGCTGAAATGAGTTTTTTGTGTGGGATCTAAATTTGGTGATAAGTACAGTAATAAAATAAATTATATATGAGAGACTACTCGAGATATTAATTTGGTGAGTGAAATTTGGTGCCTGAATTCTCGACTAACAATTAAGATACTTTTCTCAGTTTTACAAAGCAAACTCAACAGTTAAGAAAATGAGAATCAAGACTTTTCCTTATTCTCTTTTCTTAGTGATGACTCATCAATACAGTTGATTTAAAAATCTAAGAAGAGTGGATGTACCCAAGGAAAACTCCCTACTTTTGTTTTGAATGGTAAGTTAGCTTTTTGCTGAGATTTACACAACCAGTTTTATAACATAGCCCTGTGAGGCTGAATCTACAATGTAATCTATTTCACATTTCAAAATAAGAACAGTGAACTAGATACCAACTAGCTTATTATACAATTGTCTTGGTTACCTTTCTCTCATTGCTGAGACAAACACCTGGCACCCAAAATTTGGGAAGGAAAGGTTTATTTAGCTTGCAGTTTTTGGCGGTTTCAGTCCATAATCAGCTGGCTCCAAGACAGGGTGGCATGGCACTGGGGCAACCCTTCAAGGCAGCAGCCAGAGCAAAAGAGAAAGCAAGCCTCCTCTCCTCCCTTACACTGTACACAGGCCACCCCACCCCCTTCAGGGTGGGTGTAACACCCCCCTTTCAGAATGGGTCTAACATTCACAAAATGTCTTTGCCCTCTTTTATACAGGATGAGGATATTTACAAAGTAAGAACCCTGGCTCCCTGATGAGTCTCTCAGTTAAGCTTCTAAACTGCTCAAGTTGACACAATGTATTAACCATAACAACAATTTCTCTAAAATCCGTCAGGTTTCTTTTTTATGATTTGGAATTTAGAATCTCTCAGACCAACTTTGTGAATGTGCTGAATATATTGTTAGGAGGTGGCCTGGTTGGGGAAAGTTGTTAACTGGCAGTGAACTTGTTGGGTATGTCTTTTCTTTGGTTCTTTGCTTCTTTCTCTGCTGCCTGTCTGCTGTGAGGTGAGCAACATTTCTTCATGACTTACTTCCTCCATGAGCTTTCTTCCTTAAAATCAGCTAACCATGGACTGAAACCTCTGAAGTTCTGAGCCAAAATAAACTATCCCTCCTAGAAGTGGTTCCAGTAACACAATCGTGACTAATACTAAAGAAGTAGGGTCATTGCTATGATTATACCTGACCATATGATTATAAGACTTTGGAAGCGGCTTTTGGGATGAGTTTGGAAAAACTTTGGAGAACTAAATTGACCAATCTTAGACTAGTATAAGCAGACTTTGATGGATGTTAGGAACCACAAATTCATAATGTCTAGTTTTATGCACTTCCCTAAAGGATGAACAGACATATGAGAATTTTTATATCATCATTTTGAGAGTTCCTGTTGTCTCATTAGGGGTGAGCCATCCTCTCCCACCTACTAAGACTGAGACTAAGGCTAAGACTAAGACTAAAATTTAGACTAAGTCAAAAACTAAGACTAAGACTGAAACCACTAAGACTAAGATTAATAAGACTAAAGATGCACCAGGTCAATATCCTTCTTAACATAAGACCACCTCTGCCCTCTGAGTCATCTGATAATCCCCTCTTCAATCAATAAATGCCAAATTTATGCCTCCCTTGTGGCCTTTTGCTTGTGGACAACTGGTCAACCCATATCCTTATTGTACTGCCGTTTTGTCTCTTGCTCTTTCTCTCTTGCCAACCACTGAAAGACCTGGCAGGAGGTGGAAGATTCTGATGATTACTTAGGCCTGAATGTTGATGTGATAATAAAAACTGCTCTTGAGGTTTCACATGAAATAAGGACTTTATTGGAAATTGGGCTAGAGGTCATTTGTGTTACATAATGGCAAAGAACTTATCTTTATTTTTTCAGTACCATAAAACTATATAATTCTGGGTTTCAAGGTAGCAGATTATTGTGTCTGGTAGAGGAAATTTCAGTGCAGCACAGCATTCAGAATGTGGCTGACTACTTTTAGAAAGATTTACAGGCTAAATTTATAGACTCAAGAGCAAAAACAAAGCAGATTTGAAAGACTTATAGTTTGGCCTGCAAAAAACTCCATTTAAAGTGGAGATCAAAGAAGTTGTGGTTGTGGAAATTATTTGTACTATTAAAGAGAAGTCAAGCACTTTAAATTAGGAGACAAGAAAAGATACCTCAAGTGCATCTCAAGAATTTGTCAAATCCCACCCATTGCAGGATCAAGGGTGCTAGAGCATAAATACCTTGAAAGACTTTGCTTGGAGATGAGAGTCCCATGGCATCTTATTCACTCAGGGACACCTAGGAAGTATGTTTCCCTCTCCATTGCCATACAAGTGTCCTGGCAACTGTGTTCCAAGGGGGCCCAGCTACTGTGTGTAGTAGTGGGAGACGTTAACACTGTTGGTGTGGTGCTGGTTTTGCAGGCATGCAGAATGAAAACGTTTCAAGAGTTGTGGGTTTGGAGGCTTATATCAGTTTCAGAGGAAGATCTTGGAGTCCAGGAAATGTGATGAGATCAGAGTTCCTACTGGGAACCCTGAGAGGATGTTGTAAGAAGTTGTGTGAGTATGAGTGAGGCAGAAGCTGTGGAGAACAGAGACAGTTGGAGATGCCAGAGCATGGAATTTCTGCCAAGGAAATCTGCAGGCAATGAACTGAGCAGTTTAAGAGAGTGAGAGAGGCCATGTGAGCTGCAGTCAACAAGGCCACAGGGGTCAGACTTTCCAAGCCTTTGGAGTTTGCATCCTGTACTCCCTGATGGCCAGACACAAGCAAAGGGCTATGGGATTTAATGACTGTGCTTCTAGCTTTTGGTCTTGCTTTGGTCTAATTCTCTATTCTCCATTCCTCCCATTTCTCTGTGCAATTATATGTTGACATCATAGAGTCGCGTTTTGTTTTTATTTTTATAGAAGATCACAAGTATGAGTAGCGTTGTCTCAGAAGAGACTTTGGACTTGAACTTTGAGATATAATGGAACTGTTGAGATTTTAGCAACTCTTGAAGATGGGCAGATTGCATTTTTTAAAGAGACAGATATGAGCCTTTGAGAGTCAGGAGAAGAATGTTGCAGTTTAGATAAAAAACGGTCTTCAAACATCTCATGTTCAGAGGTGGGGCTTTTGGAGGATGATTAGATCTTGCGATATTAATTTCATCAATAGGGTAACCCGCTAATGAGTTCATAGCTTAATGTGCTGGTAGAGGTAGATTGTTTGGTAGAAGTAGGTACAGGAGTGACTTCAAGGGGCATAACATTTTTCTGGTTCTCTCCTTGTTTCTTTGTTTCCTGGCTGCTCTGAAGTGAACAGCTTTCCTTCATCATTCAGTTCTTCTGTGATGTTTCTGTCTTAGATTCGGCTGACCGTGGGCTGAAACTTTTGAAACCATGAGCCCAAATGAACCTATCCACCTCCAGTTTGTGTGTCAGGTATTTTGTTTCAGGAACACGAAAGGGACTCATACACTGTGTCTCTCTTGACTTTAGCTTTTGCTTCTAGAGATATATTTCCTTCAATTACATATAAATTTTATAGTGAGCTACAGTGTGTCAGGAACAATCTTCATCTTCTTGTGTCATCCCTTTTTCTTACGTTCTTGTGAGGCTGTCTCTGATCTGTTTAACTAGCTTAGCATTTTCTGCAATGATATCCTTTAATACTGTGTATTTCCATAGCAGGCATTACAATCAAATACTTATCATACTGTATTATGAAAGTATGAATAGTGACTGTAGTGGTCCCAACACTGAATTCAAGAACAAATATTCCATATTAACTCAACTGGTTTACTTTAATATATTGGTTGCCTCGACTTCATTGTTAAGTGTATTTCATTGTGCTCTGAAATCCATCTTGAATCTGACATATTGAGAGAAGTTTCTGGTCTGAATGAACAGGAGATGCGGTTAGGTTGTGCAAAAAGGGTTGAGAAAACAAAAGTGTATCAAGCTTCTTAACTGTGGGAAGAAATATGAACTTTATGTATATTGAAAATGAATAAATTTAAAGATTGAGTAGTTACTTTATGCAGAGACTCGTAAGAGCAGTAGTATGTTTAAGATTATTGTGAAATGAAAAATAAATTAAGTAAAATATTTTTATTTCTATGATTCCCAGAATATTCACTGCATAAGTAGTTGGAAAATTACTCCCTGCAGTAGGCAGTTTGTGTCCGAGATTTTTTTCTAACATGTTTGTTGATACTCAAGTAAATGCCCAGCACAAGAAGAGTTGCTTAAGGAACATATGCAGACAATGTGGAATTGATCTTTAATAACTGACAGTTAGACTGAACTATGAATCTATCAGTGCATAAAGTATGTATATAACACATAGAGTTAGATAAATAAATATGAACCTAAATTCATTCCTTTTAAATTTGGTTTTGTCGTCTTGCACATCGTTTAAACTATTTTAGCATAGTCTAAATATGATACAAACTTACAATATGGCATTCATTAAACCACGTATTTCCTGGCCTCATTTTCCTCATTTAAAAAAAATAGAAAAAATAGAGAGGTAGATCCTTTGAAAGAGTACTTAAGTAAGTAACATAAATGGTTGGGTGGTGCATTATCTGCACAGTGATTGGTATTTCAATGAAGTTCATTAAGAATATTTTTCTGTGTCAGGTCTAAAAATACATTCATAATTACTCTGAGGTTGTAAACTCCAAGGCTAGTTAACTGGTGCTACTTTTGGCCACCTTACCTGACCACATGGAAGAAACAATTACCAGTGGCAGAAATACCCACAAGCATCCCATCTTAGAAACATGGAGAGCTCAGACAACATCACTGGAGTTTTCTGTAGTCGGACGTGTTTGTGAATTTTCAGTTACACAGAATCAATAAATTCCTTGTTTGCTTTGACTGTTTTTATGTTACTTATAACTCTAAGAATCAGGGCTAGTACAGTTTTTGCCTCTAATTCTGTGACTTCTCCATAGAGAGACTCCTAGTAAAGTCACTTAAAAATTAAACAAGCATTTAAAAATTTCCACT
>RJWT010052084.1:0-10616 GCA_004365215.1 Cuniculus paca
TGCTGTACATCATCCTAGGCAGAATTGTCAGCCTTGTGCTTGCAGCTGCTCTCAATCTGTCATCATAAATGATAAATGAGCATTAGAGTCTTATTTTCTATTGTACATTATCATCACTACAAGAATGAAAAGTAGCATATGTTGCCTTGCTCACAAGACCCTTTATGAAGATAAGGACTTTCCTAGAAAAGAGAGAAATCTTACATTTCTAACTAAATAAACAAATATGGTAAATCTGCTAAAGTTTAGGCCTTATGGTATTGAACATACATAAAAATCTTTTCTATATAAATCTAAACTTAAATATTTTAACAATTCTTAAATTCATAATTTTTGCTCTTTGAAGTTGAACTATTACACTATTTCAAGTAAATATGGTTAAATGCTTGTCAGCAAATATAAGATCAATAAATGTTGAATGAAATTCCTTTTACATATCTCACATTTCTGCATGTTTTATGAACAAGGCAATAACTTCTACTTGTTCTGGATTTTTTTTCAAAGATTTTGGACCATTGAACTGTTTTGGGCAATATTCTATTTTCCTCTAGATAAAATGATAGGTTTGTTTACAGTTTTAGGAGACAAAATGTATCTTCCGGGCATGGGATACAGCTCAGAAGTAGAGTACTAGGCTCCAGGCTCAATCCCCATTACCAGAAAAATTTTTTCTGAAAAAGAATAAGAAAGGAAAAATGAAAGAGAGGAAAGAAGGAAGGGAGGGAGGGAAGAGAGTGCTCTAGACCAAAGGACAGGAGTTCTACCCTCTACAGAAAAATTAAAACGCTGGTCTTTGTTTGCTTTAGTCAGCCAGAGTAATCTTCATTTTATTTAAAACTGATTTCATCAGATGTGTCTGCTCTCTAATATTCTCCTTCATATTAAGTTTAGTTTGAATGAAGTCTTTTTATCACGGTGATAAAGTGGGCATCCCTTGGTGTCCCTCCTGAGGATGTAGGGCAAAATATGGAAATGCACTGAAGCATGTGTTTGTGGTGCCATGAGAAGTACAGTTGTTTGTTTCTAATCCTGAACTCATTTCTTATGTCAGTGCCTTCCATAAAAATTTTTAAATGAACTTATTAGAAGACAGGTAGATCTTGACAGTGTGTGTAAGGACATGAAGAATAATCTGAAGATTTCATTGGAAAATGTGTCTAATCACGTAATATACAGCAAAAACAAAGAAGATATTTGTTGATTTATAACTTTTTATACCAGTTTTGATTTTCAAAAATCTATTTTCCAATAGGTTCTGTGTAATGTAAAATATGTTTTATTGCTGTTAAAAGAGCTCTAAAATTGATATTATCATAAGGAGATCAATTCAGCAAACAGCAGTTATTTGTTAACAATGCACAGTTAATGTGTGTACATAAAGTTTATTATTCTATGTGATGCGCAGATATGTAGACAGTATTCAAAACACATATTAACAAAGGGAATATATTTAAACTGTATGCAGAGAAATATAATCTAGGGCTTTTTGAAATCAGGTTAGCCAGACTAGGTATTAGACTGGAAATCTATAATTCTATATTCTAATTTATTATACTATAATATTAACATTTTCTTAGAAAATGTTAAAATGACTTAATTTACACTTTATGTATGTGGAACAGACTCTACTGTTTGTTTATCAAGTACTTACAGGTAACTTCTTTCAGTGCTACTTCTATTTTCAATATAATCTGAATTTCCTTCCCATAATCCCACTGTATTTACATGTACATATGCTTCAGCAAGTGGATGGATTTTATTTTCTTTACCACACTTTGCCTGGTGTTATGGTTTGTACATTGTGTCAACTTGAGAAGTCTAGATGCTTAGCTAAGAAACTCAGCAGCTCTACATCCTGGGGTGTAGAGAACAAGCAGTTACCATTCGAGGATGTTGTTCACTGTGTCAATTTGAGAAGGTCAGAACTTCAAGTGATTCAGCAAGGGCCAGGGTCCCTAGTTGGTAACATCCTCATCTTGTGCAAGAGGAGGGCAGGCAGATGGTGTGAGTGCTACACCCACCCCAGGTGAGCAGCTGGCATACAATAAAAGACAAAGGAGGAGGGACTGGTGCTGCTTCTTCAGAGGAGCTCCAGTCTTCCCCTTCAGCTTGGACGTTGTCTCCTGGCTTCTGGCACAGACTGTTCAGCTTCTGCCTGGGACTCTTCAGCCTTCGTCATAGACTCTTCAGCCTTCGTTGTAGACTCTTCAGCCTTCGTAGACTCTTCAGCCTTCATCATAGATTCTTCAGTGTTCCATCATGGACGCATCGGCCTTGTGACACAGACTTACACAGGACACTGCAGTAAGCTCCAGCCCTCAGGCTGGACCCTTTAACCTCTAGCGCACAGACACCCTCTGCACGCTCCCTCCTTCAACTTTGTGGCTGACCATTGTAAGCCAATCTCGTAATTTCTTATACAGTTGTCTATTTTGTATTATATCTGTTTCTCTAGTAAACTTTGACTGATACACCTGGAATGTATGTTTTATGCCAGTTCAAGTAAAGAAATGAAAAGGTAAGTCTGAAGTGGAAGAGAGTACCTCAAAATACGTTTCCCTTACTCTAAAAAGGAGTAATGGAAGGTAAATCTCTCCTTCCCTTTGAATACTTGCTATGATATTTGGAATCAAAGTATTTAATTTGATTATGGGGGCAGTTAGCCTGAGGTACCATCATTTTTGCTAGTGACATGACTGAGAACTGAAGCATAAAAGGAATGTGGGCTACTGATGAGGTTGACACACTGCAGTAACCAATTTCAGGGTATGATGCTATGTGAACTAGTACATTACTGTTAAAAATGAATTAATAAACATTAATACACATCTTAAATAAATTTTGTCTGTGTTTTTGTAGGCATGTGAATGTGTGTGGTGGTGTGTGTCCCACAAGGAGGAAAAGGTCTAAAATAACAGAAAGTCATTAAAAGTTGACCTAGTTCTAGACAAAAATATACCTAGTGAGGTCATAATGAGGTCATTTTTGATGTACTTTCCAGTCTGATACTGATCTTTTTCAAATGGGCATGCTATTAAAAAACATTGCTTTTTAATCATTCCAATTATTTCCTGCAAAATAATAAATCATGTTGAATTTCTTATTTTTACACAGTGCAAATTATCTGTTCATGATGAATGTTACTTGACCCAATATTTAAAACAAACAACAGAAAAAATCAGTATTTTTTTGAGCAAAACTATAGGCAATAGAATGAATTTTTTCTTCTTACATTACCACTTTCCCTCACTCTACATTGCATACTTACCAGAGTTGATGAAAGATATAAAACTCAACTTAAAAATTACTGCAAAATGAGAATCTGTTTCTGGAATTTAGTTGCAAACTTGAGACAATATTGAATCTCATGTATGAAACAATGAATTTATACTAGCATTATGTGTCCAGTGTGTCCTCATCAATTGTGTTTAAATAATAGCTAAAATAGAATTTCAACATCATAACTGAAAGTTCATTGTCAAATTGGAAATAAAATGATACATATTATTGATTCTAAAGCATCTTCTGAATGTGATTATTTAGTGTTAAAATCATCCTGGAGGCCAGGCATGGTGGCATATGCCTATAGTCCCAGCACTTGGGAGGCTGAAGTAGAAAGATCACTGTGAGCTCCAGACCAGATAGACTATATAAGAGTGTTCAAGGTCACTTTGAACTACACAGTGAGATCTTGTCTCAAAGAAAAAACAAAAACAAAAAATTGTCTTGGAGATACATTATTGCTTACTTTAAAATTTTAGATTGGAAGCAAATCAATATTTAAAAATTTCTACCTTATAATATAGTTGCAAGTCATCAGTTATCAACCCCTATCTTGGTTTCTTTTCTCTCACTGATGAGACAAAATACCTGACACCCTCAAATGAAAGAAGGAAAGGTTTATTTAGCTTACAGTTTGTGGAGATTTCAGTCCATACTCAACTGGCTCCAATACCAGGTGGTGTGGCTGATGGATACGCATTCATGGTGGCTGTGTCAGATACCAAAAGTGACCAGTGCACAAGGGCAAAAGGGAGGAGCAAGCCTCTTTACCTCCCTTATATTGCATGCAGACCACCTGCCCCAAGATGGGTGCAGCATTCACACAGCCAATCCCAGAACTAGACAATGAACTGATCACAAACTCCGGATTTAGCTGCCCCCCAACAAGACCACATGAAATTTTGAGGGGATATCCAGACACAAACCACAACAACCCCCTAGGAAATCAAGGCCTTTTTCCTTGTCATGTATTCTTATTAAAATTCTTGTGTTTTGGTAGTAGTTTTCTGAATGATTTTTATTGTGTTTGAAAATTTCAACGTTGTCTTACTACTCTGGTTAGTGGTTTTCTTTTAGTGCTTTGGTTTGAGTATCTTTGTTTGTTTGCTTCTTTATTTCACTATATTTCTCTTTTCTAAGTTGAGTTCTGCTTTTGTGTTCTTTTCCCTCTTTTATTTCCATGTGTTTTGAGTGGTAGGGTGTTTCTTTCAGGTTATATTGTTTTCCAAATGTCTCCATATCATATATAATTTTCTGTGGGTCTCCATATTGTATATGTCTTACTCACTTTCCTCCACTATGAGATGCAATATTTTATACTCTGCTCTCAAAGGAGTAGAGTTTTATTTTGGGTCTTAGTTTCAGCAGTTTCAGTCCATGGTTGACCATTTCCAGGGTAGAAATAACATGGTTGAAAGGTCAGGGTGGATGAAAGCTGCTCACATCATGACAAGAAGGAAGAAGAGAGAGAATGGAGAAACCAGGGAAGGGGATATACACCCCTGGTCACTACCTCTGTGATCTGCCTCTTTTGTCAAGACTCAACATCCTAACAGCACATTCAGGTATCATCTTGTGAGTGTATAAATCCAATGAAGAATATAGCACTCCAATGATTCAATCTTTTTCCAAACACATGAAGTTTTTGAGGGACAACCCAGATCTTACTCATGTCATTCTGCCTGTGGCCCCCAAAAGTGTCATCTATCTCCTTATGAGAAATGTATTTAATGTATTTCTAAAGGTTGCCAATTTTAAAAATTCAAATATTGCTGAAAAGTCTATGTCCAAAATCTTTTCTGAGACTGAAGGCAAACCCTTGGCTTTGAACCACTAATGGCACAAGGTAAACATTTATATTTTTGAAAGGTAGAAATAGGAGAACAGAAAAGACAGGGGCTGAAGCCTAACAGGACAAACAATAAATTATATACCTTTGTGTTTATCACCTGGAGCAAGTCTTAACAACACGTGTATGCCAAAGATTTTAAACAGACTTGTTTGTATAGCATTCCTTATTGCAACTTGATGGCCTTTCTCCTGGTGTGGCTTTACTCACTGCTTGGAGCTTTTCTGAGCAAATGTTTTACATTCTTGGCTTCTATAACTTCCTAAATTCTACACTGCACATTTGATTCAGTTTCACAGCATCATGTACTGCTTTTTCAGGAGCACACTGCCTGACTTCCCAGGCCTTTTTCTGAAACCTGAGGGGAAACCTTGTTGACTCCACAGCTCTTAAATTGTACATTGCCTGTAAAATTACCACTACATAGATAATGCCAAATTCTATCACCAACTTGAACAGTAGTTAGGCCCTCATGATTCAAAGCTCCTGAGGCCTTTCAGTGCCAAGATGGTTGAATACTGTGAATTTAATCCTCAGAAAGGCATTTCCTAGGCATCCCAGCTCCATCAAGGTGCTGTGGGGCCTTCTTTCAAAAGCAAAGCCTTGGAAAGGAATTTACCTCTACCTTTGTACTCCCTTTTGAAGAGTTTGTCATTACTTTTTTTCTGAGATGCCTTAATGGCATGTTTCTTATTATCCTAATACAAAGTTCTTGGCTTTTAAAGTAAATCTTTCTAGGAACTATGATTTATTTTGTTCCAGCTTAGCAAGTGCATCCTTTCCCTTGAGACTACAAACTTTTCATATGGACTTTTTGCTCATGATTCTCACTATAAACATAGCTAGAAGCAGCCCAAAATACCTATGCAACAGCATGAACATTGGAATGCATTGAAATTGTCTACAACAGATGAATTAGTCTGCCACCCTCAATCTCAGTGACCATAAAAATCTTATAACATGGGCAAAATATGGACAAAGTTTCTGCCATAGTAAAACACACATGATCTCAAGTTCACTGCCAATAGTGTTCTTGCTCCAAAATGAAATCTGAGTCTCTGGCCTTTATCATCTGCATTTCTATCACATTCTTGTCTTCTGAGCTTTGACCAGAATTGGCCATCAAGTTTGGCTTACAGCCTTTTAGGGGTTCGCTAGCCAGCATCTCTCACACTTTCCTAACTCCAACCACAAACCAGTTGTAAAAGCTTCTAAACCTGACAATTAGGTAACAGTCACAGCAAGGATCCCACTTCCACTGAACTCAAATACTGCCTTAGACAATTTCTCATTGCTAAATACAAAATACATGACATTTACAACTTAAAGGAGGAGAGATATATTTTGTCTCACAATTTTAGTAGTTTCAATCTATGCAGCTGAAGCTGGGTTAAATGCAAAGACTGCGTGATAATAGGGCCTGGGTGGACAATAGCTATTCATGTCATGGTGGTCAGAGAGAGAACAGTGAAGCTGGGGAAGGAAATAAACTCTTTCAGGCCATGCTCCCACTGACCAATCTTTTCCAACAAGGCTCTGCCTCCTAACAGCATTTTCAGCTATCAACTTCTCTGAAAAGTAGTGGCCCCATGATCCAGTCTCCTTTAAAACACAGATAATTGGTAGCCTAGATTTAAAACATAACAATACGCTACTTGGAAAACCGATTGTCTTCCCTTCCTTCTTTACTCCTGAAAATTGAATTCCAGTGAAGAAAATTAGCTGCATAATTATTAACCTTGGAAACATTCTAACATTGAGCTCATATTGTAGACATGTGTATAAGCTTAAATAACTAACATAAATATATTTAAAAATCTCTATCAATATTTTCTTTTCTTCAAATACTCAAAATCCTATTCCATGTTTCCTTGTATTTAGACCAAGGATATCATAGTTTTGAGAATTTTTCTCAAACTTTATTTGTTGTGAAGAAAGCAATTAGTGCATTCTGCATTGCTTTATTAGGATAATTCAATTTCTTATTTTTTTATGAAATAGTTAACTTTTACACCAGCTGTGCAACAATATCCTTAAGAAATATTGAGTTTAAAATTTTTGTCTTAAGAAGTTAATTAGCCTGTTTATTGTATCTAATAGTTTTACTGAGGCTTATGCATTGCTTTTCCAAAGTAGATACTTGAGGGATATTTTCAACAAAGACACATGGAAGGAAAAGTTTCTGAACAGTATTATCATTAGAAATTCTTCCTTTTTCTTGTTTGAATCTAATGAAACATGAAATTCTAGAGACAAGTTATCCCCTTCTCTGGGGAGTTTTAGCATTTAACATTACATACATGCCTTTTGGGTGGCAATATTTACTTTCTTTGAATATTTTTAGGATTTTTAAAACTATTTTTGATTGTTTGCTGTGCATCTTCTTCTTACTCTTTACATGTTTTCAATGGCAAGATTTGTCTTTTCTCTCAAATTTGAAAATTTTGCTGCATTTTTAAATTTTTTTCTTTCTATTTTTTTGTGTTCTTTTTCCACAATCCACTTTTGATTTTAAAGTATACTTTTAAAAACATTAATACAAGCCTCACCAATGGCATTAGTACTGTCCCAGAAACTCCTCTGACGTTCTTGTATAGTCAATACGTATCTTTCCTCAGGAGTGATAACTATTATTCTTTGTTTTAGTAAAGCTTACATGAGAGCCTAAATAACAGGAATGATACTATATAAGCACGTTTTTTTCTGAATATTTTCACTCAAAATAATATATCAGTATATTCTTTCTTTGAATTTCTGAATTCTATTTCCATTTTATGAGAAAAGCTCCTGTATTTTTAATCCATTTATCTGTTGATCATCATTTAGTTAAATTTTTATTACTATGTATGTATTTGTTCAAAATATTCATGTAAAAATCTCTGTGGGGGACCAGGTGTAGTGGCATATTCCTGTAATTCCAGCAATCGGGAGTCTGAGGCAAGAGAAATGCTGTGCATTGTAGGTCAGCCTGTGCTACAAATTGAGTTCGAGATCAGCCTGAACTGCATAGTGAAATTCTGTTTCAAAGAGACAAAAACAGAACAAAACAAAACAAAACAACAACAACAACAGCAACAAAAACTATGGTTTTCATTCATCTTAGGTGACTGTCTAGAAGGGAAATTTCTGAGTTTCTTATTAGTATGCGTTTGACTTCATAAAACAATTTTAAACAAAGTATTAGGTGTTTTTGTTGTTACACATTTTTCACAACACTTAATATTCAACAATATTTTTAAATTTTAACTTTTGTGGTGGGTTTTGACTACATCTTACTGTGAACTTCATTTATAAATATCTTATGATTAAATATGTAGAGCATATTTTTAATGTAGCTATAAACCATTCTAAATCATCATTCTAACATGTATATTAAATAATTTTACCTAGGTTCTTATTTAAATCTATACTTAGATATTTTTATTTTTAAGAAATTTTAATAGTACATATTTGAAGTAAATAATGATCACATTTATCACTGGAATTGGGCACACATACATAATCCATCTCAATTCTGTTTTACTTCTCTTTCTTCTCCCTTCCAAATGTCTTGGTTACTCTTCTCTCCTTGCTGGGACGAAACACCCAACACCCAAAATGAAGGAAGCAAAGTTTTATTTAGCTTACAGTTTCTGGAAATTTCAGTCCATAATCAGCTGTCTCCAAGGCAGGGTGCCATGGCACTGGGGCAATATTCCAAGTCAGCAGCCAAAGCAAAAGAAGAAAACAAGCCTCTTCTCCTTCCATATATTGTACACAGGCTGCCCCCACCCCCTTCAGGGGGTGTGTAGCACTCACAAAATCTCCTTGCCCTCCTTTGCACAGGATGAAGATATTTACAAAGTAAGAACCCTGCTCCCTGCTGAGTCTCTCAGACCTCTAAACTTCTCACGTTGACACAATGTAACAACCATAACACCTCCAAAAGCTTTTACCAAAGTTTTCCCAAACTTACTTCTTTTTTGAGTTCCACAAAACAAATTCCTACACCAAATTAGAAAAAATAATTCTCTCATAATTTCTACTAGCAAATTTATAGTTTGTACACACAATAATGACTGTAATCAATATTAAATTAATTACTCCAAGACTCACAAGAGCTGAATTAATGGATTTTTTCTACATGGGTCGCAATTGGTTTCACAACAGTTATTGAAAAGACTTTATGTTACTCACTTAATTACCTTGAAAGATGTCAGAAACAGTTGACTGATGATAATGGAGTATTTGCTATTTCTATACTCTATTTGTTTGGTTGAGGTGTTAACCTATCCTTATGCCACTACTACACTGATGTGACAGTGATACATTTTTTATTGAAGTTCATATTTTATCCAAATTTCCTTAGATTGCCATAATATCTTTTATTATGCTTCAAGGTAATATTCATGATGTCACATTATTTTTAATTGTTATGCTTACTTAGTCTATCATTGACTGTGATGATTTTTTTTTTCCATTTTGGAGTTATTTTCAGTTATAAGACTACTGGTCAGGTATTTTGTAGGATAGCATTCAGTTATGTGATGTGTTTCTTACAATTTGATTAAGATTATAGTTTGTATTTGTGCATGTGTATGTATATATGCAGGGGACAAATATGTTGTTCTTATCACATTGTGTCAAATGTACATGCCTTCAACATGATGCCTTATAAGTGAAGCTGACTTTGCTGACCTGGTTGGGATGGTGATAATGAGGCTTTCCTGCTATGTGGTTATCTACCTTTCCATATAAACCCTTTGAAAAGAATTCACAATGTACAACCCTCACCACTTAAGGATTGAGGGTTTTTTTTTCTGCCTTATTTAGAAGGATATTCTAGGGTTATTTTCATGGAAATCTGAGAACAGAGTTCAACATGTCTACAAAGAATTAAATCAAGAAAAGGAAAGATTTTCAAGTGTATGTGCTTTCAACTGTGATGACATTGAACTGTACATGAATATGGAGAAGTTATGTATTAATTTTCTACCTTATATCATATATTTGCATTTAATTTGAGCTTTAAAATATTTTTTAGTGTTTACAACTTTAATACAAATAATTTACATATTTTATTTGAATTTACTACTAAGGGCTACTGACTGCTTAAGTTTTCACACTATTTACACTATTTAGGATGTGTAATACAGTACTGGAGTGATGTGTTGAGAGTAAGAATCCTTACTTTGCATCTGATATTAGCAGTTATTCAGGGTGTCAAGATTGAATATATTTTTAGTAGGTAAATGCTCTTCGGTAGGTTTGAGAAGCTTTTCTTACTTACAAAAATTTTATTTTCTTCTTCAATGAGTGTAGTATTTTGATCATGTCTTTTCAGTAATTGTTGAAATTACTGCATGGTATTTCTCTTATTTTCTTATTATCTGAATAACATTGATTTTTGAATATTGAATAGTGTACCAAGCTTTCATTTCTGGAGTAAAATCTACTGGTGCTTAATGTTTTAGCATTTTTTATTTTTACTATATTGTTGTATTTA
>RJWT010052085.1:0-10612 GCA_004365215.1 Cuniculus paca
TTTGGGGCAACTCAGAAACAAACATTCCCTGCTCCTACTTTGCACATGGAGAATCCTAAACCCATCTGCATCCTGCCAACTCTCACACTGAGGCCCCTGGGAGCTCAGGGACTCACCCAGGGCCACTCATCGCTCTCAACCCAGACCTGACTGGGAGCCCCACACTCTGCTCCTGGCCCAGCCTATCCATCTGGACAAACAGCAGTATTTGCTCTCCCAGAGCTGTGAATCTAAAAAGCAGCAAAACAAGAACGTCCTGGGAAATGTCACCTGTCCTTCCATGAATGAGAAGGGCTGCTGTCCCCCGGCAAAGCCTGGCCTCCTGCTGCACACACACTGGCTTCTACCTGCAAAGTCCATCCCTGTGGAGAGCCATGCCCAGGCCAGGACTGCTCCACTGCCCATCCCCCAGCACGTCCTCAGGCCACCGCCTCCCCCCGGGCTGGCCTCTCTCCCTTCTGGCACCACAGAGATGACTGTGCCCACTGGGTGGGTCCTACACTGCGAGCTGACCCTATAAAGGGACAGCATTCCTCAGCACCATCCTAGTGGTGGTCTGCGTCCCAAGCAAGGTCGGAGGAAGAAGCAGGAAGACCAGAGAAAGCTGAGTCCTCTGCAAGGGCCCAGCTGTAAGTTCTGACCACCACTGACTCACTGTGTGACCTTGGGGATTCAGTCCTCCGCTCTGGGCCTTGAGAGCCTCTCCTAAAGACATGGAAGGTGCTGGAAGGAGAGTCAGGGTGTGCAAGAAGTACCGGTGGGAACCCAAAGCCGGAGGAAGTGCATGGACACCAGTGCTGTACTGGGTGAAGTGTGGGGCCCCACTCGGTGCTGACCTGTTCCATCCCTTGGGCAGCACAGCTCCCACTGACTGTCTGTTCCACCCAGTCCCTCCCAGGGCCTCACACCTCAGCAGCCCAGGGCCCCCCAGGGTCAGGGCACACGCTGCCCCTGCTTCTGCTCCCCATTACAATACCCAGGGCCCTTCAAATCAATCAGGTTAATGAAGTCTGAAGAACAGAGATGTGACAGAGGGATGCTGTAATTATAAACATCAGCAGCTGGTAATGCTGGGTCAGGGCAGCTGTGATGAAGGCAAGTGGCCTGGAGACTTATGGACACTGCAGGCAGGAGCCGGTCTCTCGCACTGACCTCACCAGCACTGCCCCTAGGGAGATTTCCCATCACTTCCACCACAGCCAAGGACTTTTCCAGCCCCCATCTCATCATGCCCTTCCGGGACCGCGCATGGGCACCCACTTACCTCCCAAGGCCACAGGACTTTGCAAAGGTGGTTGGTGCTGCCATCTTCCCCTCCAGCCTGCATCACCAAGCTCAAGCGGGAAGCCTTCGGAGCACGCCCTACAGTGAAGTATTCCCTCTGCGCCCTAGGGCTGGTCTGCCCAGCCTCGCATGTACTAGCTTCATCTTCTCCAGCATCTTTCCTGTAAGCCATTGCCTAGGTCCAGAACATGCCTCCCCCTGCAGCTTTAACACCACTCAGCCTTCTCACTTCACATCCGATGTCATCCCCATGCCCCTGCCTGCCTGGGCCTGCAGCCCCCGCACACAGCTGCTGGTGCCTATATCTGGGACCCACCCTAACCTGGCCCCAGTGCCCAGCACAATCCTAGATGCTCAGGGAAGGAGTGAAGAAACGCGTTCTATCATCGTCAAATTGCCCAGAGGCCAGGACAATCCTAGACTACAGACTGGCCTGAGGCCTTTAGATGCTATCTTCCCAGCCCCTGGTACCTGGATGCAGGAATCCAGCAGGCTCTGTTGCAGCCCCAAAGCAGAGGCTTCATATGGAAGGAATCAAGAGGGCTGAGGAGTCAAGTATCAGTTGGAACAGACACTTTATTATCCTGGCCATAAACCTGATTTACACTCAGGTTTCTTCTTTCCAGAAGCTCTGTAAAGTTTTAACTCTGCCCCAGCAAGCCTTAGGAACAAATCTTCAGAGGAACAGGAAATGGCCCATTATGATGGGGGAGGAGGGTCCCCAGCCGCCCTTGGCCTCCAGGTAACCCAGGGTGGAGCCACCTGAGCTCAATCTGGAGAGGATAGGCCCTGGAGAGGGCACAGGCTGGGAGCCCAGAGACCAGGGATCATGGTCAGACTCCAGGATGCACAGGTAGTGTGGTCTTAATGAGCTCCTCACAGAATCTATTATAACCACAGGGCAGGAAGCGCAAGACAGATTCAGAGCTAAGGTTCTAGGACACAGCATAATACAGCTATAGGCTGGATCTCACAGCCGTGTGACCAGCAAGTTACTGACACTCTCCCTGCACCACTAACTTGAGGGACCAGCATAAGGAGGGTGTCTATCTCGAGACTACGTAAGTGCACAGGGTGCAAGGAAAAGGGTGTGCACACAGAAAGCCTTCTCTGCTCTGCTCCTGAGGTCTCGCCATCCCCAGCCATCTGATGAGAGATAGGAACAAGGCCCTTCCAAACCCACTGTCTAAATCCTGCTCCCCTCCTCTTCCGCCAGATAACCTAGCAGGCACGTACAGTCTCCAGGTTACAGATGACGAAGAGTAGCCTGTGATCCAATGAGCTGGGAGCCCAGCCCTGGAGGCCCAGTGCCAAGCCCAGTGTTCTCTTCCTCACACAGAATGTCCCAGGCCAAGTTGTTTGGAAAGAAGAGACAAAGTTGGAGAGGAGGCCACAATCCATCTTAAGGTCAGCTCACATACACTGGAAGGTGTCGCTACCAGATACCACTCTGGGTCAGCTGACCATCCTCTCTGACCCTCTGCTACCAGTTTCCACTGACACCAGGCTGCCTGGGCATGCCCTGCTCCCTCTGTCCACTCTGCTCAGCTGCTGCCAGCCCAAGGGGCTCCTGGGCCACCCAGCTGAAACCACACCCCAAGCTGCCCACCTCCAGCCTCTCAGCCTGCTTTGATTTTGGTCACCACTTTTCACACTGCCAGATGTGATCCTGATGAATTGTTCTTTATTAAGTATTATTGAGCATCTATAATATACCAGGAGCTATTGTCAATGTTTGGGAAATGACACTACAAAACAGACCCAAATCTGTACCTTTCCGGAATGGATGCACTGGGAGGGGAAACAAGTCATAAATAATAAACATGATCAACAAGTAAAATGCATAATGGACCAGGGTAAGACTGCTTTACTTGCTGGTTTATCGCTTGCCTCCTTCACAAAAATGTGAGATTCGCAAAGGCAGCACTTGATCTGAGGTGCTCACCATTACCTTTCAGAACAGGGCTTGGTGGATACAGGTTCTTAGTAAATGTCAGTCAACTGATGAATTAAAGAAACCAAAACTGTACCAGACACACTGACCTCCTGCCTAACCTCATGCATGGCCTTGGAGTCTTTGCAAACACTGTGTGCATTCTGCCTGCAGTGGTCCTCCAGATCTTCAGGAGTCCTTCTATATCAGATCGTGCACACTGAGGGTTTTCCTGGATTTGCTATTTTAAAAGGCCACATCCCCTTTGCAACACTTTGTCTCCCTTCCCCGCTCATTCTTTCTCTGTTCACTCATTACCAAGTGGGACATCCTGCATTGCTGTCTCTGCTCACGAGAACACACTGGAGTTCGGGATGTGGATCTGTTTTACCTGCTGATCGAAACCCTTGTGGGAGGGGTGAGCAACTCCTGCTCAGTTTGTGTAGTTCAGGGAGCAGGACAGCAGGCCAGGACAGCAGGGCAGGGTGAGGGACTGCCTGTTCAACAGCAAAACCCCGCAAACCACAGCCCCAGGGGCACAGGCCAATGAGGAGAGAAAGGCCCTGCCATTGCGCCTTCCATGAGGCAGCATGTCCAGTGATCGCGTCATGACCCCCAGATGCAACCATGATCATACTGAAGAGAAGAAGGTGAGGCACAGAGAAGCTAAGCAACTTGCCCAAGAGGCACCAGAGCTGGGACTGAAACCTGAACCTACCTGATCCCTTTCAGTTCCTATTCAAAGGGATACAGACCAGCCTCAGGCCCAAGGGATTCAGCTTGAACAAGAAGGCAGGGATGCAGGCCTGCAAGGGAGTACTTCAGAGGGAACAGAGTGTGTGAGGGCCTGGAGGAAAGAGTTCCATCGGGGTGGAGACCACAAAATGAAGCTGAATCAAGATGGGAGTCAAATCGTGGAAGGCTTTCTCATGAGTCACTTGGGAAGCTGGGACCACAGGGAAATGCAAGCCAAGCCCACAGTCAGGGATCATTTTATACCCACCAGAAAGGCAAAAAACAACAGGCTGGACAGTACAAGGGTAGCAGAGGTTATGGGCTCATCCACATACCCTGGGAAGCGTACTGGTCCACTGCTCTGGACACCAGCTGGAAAGGAAAATTCACACATCCTTCAGCCCCGAAAATCACACCCTAGAGCACTGGTCCCAAAAGGGATCAGAAGACCACAAAAATAAGCAAAGGTTAATCAGCTCCCCCAATCCTGAGAGACAGCTGTTAGATGTTTATCAGCACACCATGGATATAACCCACATCTGCAGATGGTCTTTGGCAGGCCTTAAGAAATTTAGAGTGTAAAGCGGTCCTCAGACAAAGTTCAAGAGTCAATGACCTAGCAAATCCTTGCCAACATCAACCAGAAAATGTGGACAAGAGTATAGACAGTAACACCATTTATAACAGGAAAAAGGAAAGCGACTGGAAACAACCCAAATATCCACCAACTGGAGCTCATGACACCACACTGGGCTTTTACACAACTGTTATCACCCCCACATGGGCAATATATAATGCTGAATACTCTCCCTGCTCCTTTCCTTGCTAACACCACCACTCAGCTGATGAAAGAATTAACCTGGTACAACCATTTTAGAAAACCATTTTGGCATTATATACTAAAACATAATCACACTCATACCCCCAGCTTAGTAATTCCATTCCTATATGTTACCCAAAAAAAGTACAAGTATATGCGCATCATAAGATATCTGTGGCTACCTCTCTACAAGTCAAAAACTGGGAACAACCCAAATGTTTACTAGCAGTGGAAAAGAGAACTTGCAATATTATACATCAATGAAAATGAATAAACCAGAGCTACACAACAACATGAATAGGTTTGAGAGACCATAATGCTGAGTGAAAGCCAGACAGGGTATGTGCTGTATGATCCCAGCTATATAAAGTTCAAAAACAGAAGAAACCTGTGGGGCTAGAAGTGAGGGCTGTGGTTACCCTGGAGAGGAAGGCAGGAAGAAAGGACTGGGAGACTGCATGAATAGGGCTTATTGGGGTGACGGTAAAATTCCATTTCTTGGACTAAGTACTGGTTTCATGGTTACTGGCCCACTGTGATATTCATCAAGTTATACATTTATGATTTGTTCAATTTCTAAACCTAAGATTTACTTCAATAAAAAGTGTAATCAAAATAGCCTGTGATCCCAGGTACTCAGGTGGGTGAGGCAGGAGGACTGCAAGTTTGAGGTTAGCCTGAGTGACTTAGTGAGACCCTACCTCAGTTAAAAAAATTTGAAAGGCTGGACAGGTAGCTCATGGCAGAGTACGATGAGGTTCAAAGCCCAGTACTGGGGGCAAAAACGGAGAGGAGGAGGAGCAGCAAAGTTCCGTAAAGTGCTTACCTCCAGTCTGCAAGCAGGGAGACAAGCTGGGGAGAGCTTGTAGGTAAATGCATTTTGTTAGTGTTCATAGTCATGGCTGAAGGAGTTCATCATATTGAGATGGAGTGAAGAGGAGAGAGAGCGACAGAGAGAAAGAGGCAGGCACACAAGTGGGCCAAAGAAGACAGCTCAATCCAATTCTATGCATCTAAGATTAAAAACATAAGTGCATAAAAAGGACCACACTCCAGGAAGAGATCAGTGGACTTGGAACACATCACCAATCTAATGGGATCATGAGACAACTAAGTGGTGTAATGTTCTGTCGAAGCTAGAATAAAATAGTATTTTGCTGATTTTTCAGCATCTGGAATGAGGCAGATTTCTGATAAATAATGCCTGGAAGAAGAGATGAACAGAGGAGCATTCAGGAGAAAGACGACAAATCTTCAGAGCTGAAGTACTTCCCTCATCCATCTGTCCACGGCATCCTTGCCCCAGGCACACCCTTCTTTGGGGCTGGCTGCCCTGATCAGCACTGCCTCTCCTAAACCCTCCGGCCACCCACTCTCAGGCACTGAGCACTGGCTCAGGAATACTGGATGCTGGACCGAATGAATTAACAATTTCCTTCTAGCCCTATGGCGTTTCTAAATTGTTACTCCATTTTTTTTTCATAGCCTGAGTCTGAGCCATTTAACAGTCCAGTTCTGGGCTGGATCTGTCACCACGACAGTAAAAAATAAAAATTAAAAGAAAAGTTTTAAGTGCATCGTGTGCTTATAATAAATAGCTTGCACAAAATTATTCATTCCACATCTGGGCACAGCGATGCTTTTAATGTGTATATTGTTTGTGGAGAGCCCATAACCGAGGTTGTTATTGGGCAGAATGTGGAAGTCGTTTTCTACTATTAAATAAGGGAAACAAGGTTCTCATTTTAAAATTAATTCAATGAAAACTATTAAGCAGTTGGCCGTGAATGCCTTAGTATTTTTTCCAAACTGATACTAATAAGGGCCTCCACTTCCAGGACTGCCTAAACAAAAACACAGAATTAACCACATAATTTCCAAGAACATTTTCCCACTGCTCTTCTCCTGAAACACGTAGCCAGGAGGGCCATGCAGCAAGCCCCAAATCCCTGTAACGCTGCCTTCAAGTGGGTTGCGAGGGGCAGCTGGCTCTTGGGTACCAAGGGGCTGGTGAATAGAGCGCTATCCTCATGTAGGGGCAACCAGGCCCTAAGCTCTGCCTGAGTACTGATGGGTGGGAGGGACCTGGACCAAATGAGATGATCACAGGTCTCCAGAGCTCTCCAGACAAACGAGGTTGGAGTATTGGTGGCATCCCTTGCAGGGCAGCTGATGGAAAGGAAAGACTGCAGCACTTGGGGGCAGGCGGCCCAGGGTTAGGTCTCAGATATGCCACTTCCTCCCTTGGTGGTCTTCGGGTCTCCATCTGTAAAATGGGGCTAATTCTGTGCATCTGTCATGTCCCTGTATGTAATAATGCCAGCCTATGTTTGGCGCACAGCGAGTGGTCAGTGCTGGCCCTTCTTCCTCCTCACTAGGTCCCTAGAAGGAAAAAGAACCAAGACCATGAGGTCTGCATCTTTATTCTTTGGTCAACCCATTGGTCTCTCCCTCTATCCAGCATTTGCTAGGCTCCCATTGGTGCCAGGCACTGTGTCCCCAGGCACCTTTCCTTGCCCCCTGCTGCCATGCCCTGATGCTCAGGCCTTGCACCCACCAGTAGGCCAGCCTCTAGCCTGTGGCCCTCAGGGCCCTCCCACAGTGAGTCTGCTGTCACTGTGTACTGAGAGACAGGGTGCTGGGGGGTGGGGAGCCGCCATGAGTCAGCGTACCACCAGCCTCCCAGCCCCCATCATCCACAATCTGGCAGCCAGGAACAGGAGCTGCTCGCTTCTCAGTGACTCGCGCAGGCACAGCAGCAGCCGGGAGGGAGCTCAGGCCCGGCTCCCCTGACCCTCTCTTCTTCTGGTCTCAGGGAATGTGCCTATAAACAAGCCAGAATCACAGCCCAAGTCTCTGTTCTCCCCATTTTCTGTGCCTGTTTCTTTCTCTCTGGACATCTCCATTCTGTCTTTTGGTCTGTCTTTCTGCAGATCTCCAACTCTTTCATTCTGTTCTTAGCAAGTGGGCATCTTTCTCCATCTCTTTTGGCCTCCGCCTCTGTTCCTTGCTTTCCCTCTCTTCTTTCCCACTGCCCAACTGTCCTCCCAAGCCCCACAGAACATCGCACCCCCCACCCGCCCAGGTGTGCCTGCAGGTGTTCAATCCAGGGAGACACTGCTTGTCGCCAAGGACAGGATCAGGGTGAGATGGACATCCCTGACGACAGGGCCGTGGCCTGAAGCCAGCCGTGACTCAGGTCCTGGTGGCTGGAGGGAGACTGTCCTCTGCCAGGCTGACCATCCCAGTGCACCTCGTCCTTGGACTCCCTGGCTTTCCCCTGGCCCCCACCCTCCTGGCTGCCGGCAGTGGGCAAGGAGGATGGAAGGCCACTAAGGGAGAGGTCTCCATCCAGGTCGGGCCGTCAGGCGGCCTGTTCTATCAGGGACACCTGGCTTGGGACTGAGACCAGGAGCAATGCTGATCACCTGCACAGGTGAGCTGGCAATTCAGATTCCAAGATCCGGACTCACCTATCCATCCGTTCGTTCTCCACCTGCTGAGTGTTCTTCTGTGCCAGCCATGGCTCTAGGTACTAGGGACAGAGCAGTGGACAAAATAGACATCCTGCCCAGGCCACAGGGGCTGACATTCTGGTGGAAGGGACAGACAAGCAGAGCCCCCAGGAGAGGGTTGGGGTGGAGGAGAGTAGGCCTGAGGCCAAGACATCCCTCAGTTCTGAACATGTTCAATCTGGGTGTCACCTGGATGGCCCCAGGGAAGACTGAAAGACCCCAGCTTTCGTTGAAGATGAGGTGGGCACAGACCTGGAAGTCATCAGCAAACATGTTGTTTTTCAAAGTCCCAGCCTGGAGGAGACAGTCACCAGACAGGGCCCAAGGAGGTCCCCCAGAAAGGAGACGGAGACCTCGATTCACCATACCCATGGAGTAGATTCTTGACTCATCATGGAAAACAACTGCGGGACTCATCAGTGGGAGGCACAGGCAGATTTACTAGGCAGAGTTCTAGAAGCACACACCCAGAGAAAATGGAGCATGGGCCTTCCAGAGAGGTGCCTCATGGCCTGGGGCTGGGAGCATTTCCGAGGTCTTCACAGTATCCTCAACATGATTTAAGATGGACAGTCCCAATGTCTGTCAGGTTACACTGGGGTGCTAGGTTAGCATGCAAACCATGTATATTTGTCTGAAGTAGAAAGGTACTCAGTTAATAGTGATGTTTCCTTGAAGGTGGCACCCTGTGGAATTTGTAGATGTACAGCACCAGAGGGAAACCATGGGTTTAATTTGCAAGAGAAAGGCATGGATGGGCCCAAGTTACAGGCTTCTCATATCTTTTAAGATTCTCGAGAGAAAAAAAAAAAAAGATTCTCAGGAAATTTGAGGAGTGAGTTTCATCAAGGGGAAAACAGCATTGGAACCCTGGATGACACTGTCCTGAAGCTGTTAACATTGCAATTTTCCCTGTCTCTTTTTACCCATCTTTACGTCTTTCATCCTACCTCAGGATCACCAAGGGTACTCAGGTCCCGGGGATGAAGCAGCCCCAGGCGGGGCCCTGGGAAGGAGCAGAGGGGCACACAGGGATGGCGCACTGATACACAGACTGAGAGGACGGAGATTGTGGTGACGTGGGGTCAGTGGTGACCCTCAAGGAAGCAGTGTCAGCACAGCCATGGATGTGAAAGCCCACTGCGGGCTCAGATGGGCAGGGGGAAGAAAAGTGGGAGAAAAAGTGCCACCGCCTTTTCAAGGAAGGGGAGAGTGTGTTTGCAACAGCAAAGGTGACCAGGCAGAAAACAACTGCTAACAGTGACAAAGAAGGGAGGAGGGGTCCTGGTGCCCTGAGGCCGGCGGGGCAGGGGGACCTGTCCTCATTTTCAGATAAGGAAACGGAGGCCAACTTGGCGCCCTGGAACTTCCAGGTCAGGGAGTTTCCCTCCTTGCTTGTCTGTCACCCATTTACACTTGCTGTGTGCCCCAAGGTGAGGGCAAGAGTCCACACCTTCCTCCGCCCTATGGCTTTTCCTGTGCCCACCAAGGTGTGACGATCACTGCTCTAGACAGAGATCCAAACTTTTTCAGTCTCATGTGCGTACCAGGAGAGAACACATTCACTTGTAAATTTATTCTCAGTTCGCCAAATGCACTCCCACGTAATTTGGGGTGGCCCACGCAACCTCTCTGTGCCTGTTTCCTCACCCATACAATACAGATAAGCAGAGCACCTGTCTCATAGTTGCTGCGAGGAGCAAAAGATGCACAATGCTGGGAACAGGGCCTGACGGGTAGGACTAGGAATCCACTCTTCCACCACCTGGGAGATCACTAGTCCACACAGCGACGTCTTCAAAGCCAAGGACTGCACATCTTCGTTATTCACCCTTTTATTTCCCACACCTAGCAGGGGGCCTGACACACAGCAGGCGGGCAGTAAACCTCTGGCAAGATGCAAAGCTGGCCCGCCACTAGGTGAGGCCAGGCACAGCAGCTCAGTCCTTACAAGCAACAGACGTACGGATCAATAACCAATTTTACAGGGAGACCCTGAGCTCTGAGGCATAAAGCAATCTAAGATCACACCGTGAGCTACAGCAGAGCTGCAGCCCAAACCCAGGTCACCCCATCCCCCGGCCATGGCTGGTGACCTCTCCTCATTACCAAGGGTTCGGTCACAAACTGACTCCCAGAAACTGGCCTCTCAGGGGCTGCAGCTGTTCTCACCTGACTATCCTCTTGCCCCCGGCAAAAGAGAAGGCAGACAGAGCTGCGCGAATGCACACATCTGGTAACTGGCCTCGTACTAGATGAGCAGAGCTGGGCGCAGCAGGAAAGGGGAGGAGGAGCACAGAACCCGCCTGCTCCTTCAGAGCAAGG
>RJWT010052086.1:0-10602 GCA_004365215.1 Cuniculus paca
CTTAAGGATTGTTAAACCTATGCTTTAATGTTGAAGTTGTGAAATGATAAGAATAAGCATGCCTTTGTATCTGGAGACCTATTTTAAAGAAATGTGTCTGCTTGCTAAGTTGACAAGGGGTAGACTGTTATGGTTGATACATTGTGTCAATTTGAGCAGTTTAGAAGTTTAACTAAGAGACTCAGCAGGAGGTCCGGATTCTTACTTTGTAAATATCCTCATCCTGTGCAAGAGGAGGGCAAAGAGATTTTGTGAGTGCTACACTGGCCCTGGAGTGGGGAGTGGCCTGTACCTTATAAAGGAGGAATAGAGACTTGCTCTGCTCTCCTTTGTTCTGGCCGCTTTTGCTGGCTGTTGCTTTGAAGTGTTGCCATTGTGTCATGCCACCCTGCCTTGGAGCCAGCTGATTATGCAATGAAACCTCCACAAACAGTGAGCTAAATGTACCTTTCCTTCCTTCATTTTGGGTGTTGGGTATTTTGTCCTAGCAATGAGAGAAAAGTAACCAAGGCAGGATTGTTTTCTCTAGTTCTGTGAGATAAGTTATTGGAATTTTGATTGGGATTGAATCTGTGTAACAGTTTTGGATGTTTGGTTATTTTCACTATATTGGTTATTCCTACACAAGAAAACAGAATATCTCTCCATTTTCTAATATCTTCTTCAATCTCCTTTTTCAGAGTACTATAGTTTTCAATGTAGAGGTCTTTTACATCCTTCATAAAACTGATTCCTAGGTATTTCATATTTTGGGTGCTATTGTGAAAGTTGTTGTTTCCCTGATTTCTCTCTCAGTGAGTTTGTTATTCATGTACAGGAAGGCTATTGATTTTTGAGTGTTGACTTTGTATCCAGATACACTACTGAATTTGGTGATTGAATTTACCAGTTTTTTAGTGGAGTTTTTGGGGTCTTCAATGTAGAGTGTCATGTCACCTGCAAATAATGATAGTTTAACTTCTTCCTTTTTTATCTTTATTTCTTTCCCTTGTCTAATTGCTCTGGCTAAGGTTTCCAGGATTATATTGAATCAGAGTGGAGACAGTGGGCATTCTTGTCTTGTTCCTGATTTTGGAGTGAAAGCTTTCAGTTTTTGTTCATTTAGTATGATTGTGGCTGTTGGTTTTTCATAGACAGCTTTTATCAGATTGTGATAAAGGCCATCTGTTCCAGTTTTGTAGGTTTTTATCATGAAATGGTGCTGGATTTTGTCAAAAGCTTTTTCTGCATCTATTGAGGTGATCATATGATTTTTGACCTTGGCTCTGTTAATATGGTGTATTACATTTATTGATTTGCATATGTTGAACCATTCCTGCATTACTTGGATGAATTTCACTTGATCATGGTGTATAATCTTGTTGATAATTTGCTGTATTCTTTTTGCCAGTATCTTATTGAGGATTTTTGCATCTATGTTCATGCTTGTAATTCTCTTTCTTAGTTGGGTCCTTCTTTGGTTTTGGTATGAAGGTAGTGCTTGCTTCCAGGAGTGAATTTGGGGGTTTTGCTTCCCTTTCGATTTCATTAAAGAGTTTGAGAAGTAGTGGTGTTAGATCTTCTCTAAATTTCTTGTAGAGTTCAAGGTCTGAGCTTTTCTTTGTTGATAGGTTTTTCAACTGCATCTTTGATTTCATTGATAGATATTGGTTTATTTAGATCAAATTTTTTTTTTGTGGCACCAGGGATTGAACTCATGACCTTGCACTTGCCAGGCAGGCACTTAGACCACTGAGCTAGATCCCCAGGCCCTGATATTGGTTTATTTAGGATGTTTATATCTTCTTGATTCAGCTTTGGCATTTCATATGTATCTGGGAATCTGTCCATTTCTTCTGTATTTTTCATCTTGTTAGAAAACAAGTTTTCAAAGTAGATATTGATGATCTTCTGGATTTCTGTAGGATCTGTTGTGATTTCACTCCTAATTGTGTGGATTTGAATCTTTTCTTTATTTTTTGAGAAGGTTGGTTAAGGATTTGTTGCTTTTATTTAATCTTTCAAAGCACCAACTCTTTGATTCATTGATTCTTTGTATTTTTTTTAGCCTCCAATGCATTAATTTCTACTCTGATATTTATAATTTCCTCCTTCATATGAGCTTTTGGCTTAGCCTGCTCTCCTCTTTCTAGAAGTTTGAAGTTCATTATTAAGTCATTTATATATGCATGCTCTGTTTTCCTGAGGTATTTACTGCCATAAATTTTCCTCTTAGGACTGCTTTCATTGTGTCCCATAAGTTATGGTATGTTGTACTGTCATTATCATTCAACTGTAAAAACTGTCTAATTTCTTCTTTAATTTCATCTGTGACCCATTGGTTGTTCAATAGGGTGCTATTTAATTTCCATGTGTTTATGAAGTTCTTGTGGTTTCTTTTGCCATGGATTTCTAATTACATTGCATTGTGGTCTGATAGTATGCATGGAATAATTTCAATTCCTTTCATTTACTTAAGCATGTTATATGAGCCAGTATGTGGTTTATTCTGGAGAATGTCCTGTGTGCAGCTAAGAAGAATGTGTATTCTGATGTTGTGTGGGGTGGAACAATCTATAGATATCTACTAAGTCCATTTGTTCAAAAGTTTGGTTCAGTTCTAGTATTTTATTATTGACTTTTTGTCTAATTGATCTGTCTTTTTGTGACAATGGGATATTGAGATCTCCTGATACAATTGTATTGATTTTTCATGTCAGTTAGTATTTGTTTTATGTAGTTGAGTGCACTAGATTTGTGGTGTATACACTTATGGTCTTAATCTCTTCCTCTAGGATTGTTCCCTTTACAAGGATGTAGTGACTTTCTTTACCTCTTTTAATCAGTCTTGGCTTGAAATTCACTTAGTCTGAAAATAGAATAGCTACCCCTGCTTTTTTCTGGATTCCTGTCCCATAGAGTATTGTTTTCCATCCTTTGACTTTCAGTCTATGAATTTCTTTTTGAATTAAATGTATTCTTTCATGTAGAATATTGTTGGACCTTGCTTTTTGATCCATTCTACTAGTCTGTGTCTTTTGACTGGTGAATTGGGACTATTAACATTGATGGTTATAACTGATATGTATTGATTTATCCTTGTCATGTTATTTTCCTTCTGTTGGTACCTCACTTTTTTCCCCTCTTCCCTTTAATTGTTTTCCTTGTCTAGTGAATTCCTTCTGTTGGGGTTCATGGAGCTCTAGTTCTTATTATTTCTTTCTAGAATGTCCTTCAGAGCACATTGGAGTGCTGATTTGGTGGTTATAAATTTTCTCAGCTATTTTTTGTCATGGAAGTATCTTATTTCTCCATCAGTTTTGAAAGATAGTTATGCAGGGTACATCAATCTGTGATGAAAATTTTTTTTCCTTTAGAGCTTGAAATACTTTACTTTAAGCTCTACTTGACTTGAGAGTTTGTGCTGAGAAGTCTGCTGTGATTCTGATGGGCTTTCCTTTATAGGTGATTTGTTTCTTTTCCCTAACAGCTTTTAAGATTGTATTCTTGTGTTGAGTTTCTGAAATCTTGACTATGATATGCCTGGTTGTAGGTGTTTTTTGGTCATGGCTAATTGAAGTTCTATATGCTTCAGTTATCTGTATGTCAAATTATTTTTCTCTACCAGGGAAGTTTTCTGCCATGATTACTGTGAACATTTTCTTGATATCATTTGTGGTATCTCATGCTTTTTCATTGACTTCAATCAATCTTAAGTTATTTTTCTTTGTCCCATCTAGCAGCTGCTGAATTGATTTCTGATGGCTCTTTGCTATTTTTCTTTCTTTTTCTCATCATTAACTGTGAGCCTGTCTTCAATATCTGATATCCTCATGTTGGCCTAGTCTACTTTGAATACTTTCAGTGGAATTTTTATTCTTCTGGATATCTGCTTGAATCTGCTTCATGGATTCCATTTCTTTCCTAGGCTGAGCTTCCATGGTTTTCTTAAACTCATCTTTTTTTTTTTTTGTATCTGCTCTAGCATCACTAAGCATGGTCCTTATTTTGGACACCAACTCTGTGGTTATTTGAGAGATTTTTTTTATGATTTCATTTTTCCCAGAGCATCATTCAATTGCTTTGTTATTTCCACTTCAGAGAGGCCTGGTGAGAGGCTTTCAGACTGTCTCACTTCATTGCCCTGGATTTGCCTGTGGCAAATTCAATCTCTGTGGTTGCATTTTGTTTAAGTGTCTTCTCATTTTCTTTTCTTTCTTTCTTTTTTTAAGTTTATTTCCTGGGGTGATGCTTGTAAATTGCCTGGGGTGGGTTGCTTTATTTCTAGTATTTAGGACCCTTAGGCAATGACCACTTTTCTGTGGTTTCTTCCCAGTGTAGCTGTTTTTGGGGTTTTGAGTCTGTTTGTTTAGTTCATTGCAGATGGGAAGCTGTTCATTTGGTCCAGCCCCTGGTTCTTTGGGCATTGTGCCACAGTATTGTCTGTGAGCCTTAGTCAATCTCAGTCATGGAATACCAGGACCAATAGGCATTTACAACAATTATGTTCACTTTGGCTATAGTGGTACCAATAGCACCAAACAAAGTCTAGAAAATGAAAACCCTTTATTTGTCACTATTAACTATATGAACTAGATTTGTGGTTATATAACAAAATCTAAAACAAACCAGAAGATTGTATGCAGCATACAGTGATATGTCAATTGATATGGCAGTTTTGCCCTCAGGGGTTAAAATTTAATATTGTTTAAGGAGAAAATAGAGAATTGGAAGAAAAGGGAGAGATTAGAAGTAAGGTTGGAGGACAAAGCGCATCAATCTAACTTTGTGAAACTGGTGTAGAAGACTGGAGGGAAAGTGCAAAGGAGGACATGAAAAGAACAGAATAGAGCCACAGAGAGGCTAGAGACCATGTTCACACTCATATAAAGACAAGCTCAAACAATGAAAGAAAAAGAAAGACAGAAAAAAAAAAGAAAACAAAAACCAAAAATCAAAAACAAATAGAAAGAGGAGGGAGAAGATACAAAAAAAAAGAAAAAGTCCACTTGCAGATTTTTCCATGTTTGTCTCTGCTTTCACTGGCAGATGACCTGCAGAGACAGAGTCCTGATCCATGTTGATCTATCCCAGCAAGCCATCAGTAGCTTTTTGCTGGGGTAGTGGGTACTCTCAGTAAGCCTAGGCTTTCTGGTGGAGACCAGTCAGTTGAGTTTGGCTCACTGCCTTCCAAGCACCTTCCATGGGTCTGAGCCCTGCTGGTAGCCACTAGAGGGAGCCAACTGCAGTTCCGAGTTCTGATCTCAGGCTACTGGTCTTCAAGATGGCTCCAGGCCAGTTGTTTTCTCCCAGGGCAAGAGTGCGACCCTTGAACTCACCACCAGTCAGTGCAGTTCTTCACGTCCACTGCTACTCTCCACATCTGCTGCTAGCCTCCACTGCTGCATCTCTCTGCAGAGGCCTCCGGGGTCACCAGTCATCACTGTCATGGTGAGAGTGCATCTGCAGGTTTGAATCACTCCTCTCGCACAGTGAGTCCTGTCTCAGGGAAAAGGTGCCACTGGCTACCTCCTTCTTTGTTGAAGTTTCTCTTTTCACTCTTGCTGGGGGCTTCAATTCATGCTTCAGATTTTTCCTGGGTCCAGGGCACCCACTTTCCTCCTTCTTGTCTTTCTCATGTTACTATATTCCAGTGTCTGGCTGGTGACTCTTCTGAGAGGCACTTTCTCTGCTGCTTAGCACTCTGCCATGTCCTCATTCCCACTCATGGTTCTTAATTGGTTTTGATTTCATTTCCAGCTCAATCACTTAATGTTACCTCTTGCTGCCAACATTAGCAGTGAATATTTTACATTTAGGTGGCATGATCAGTAAAACACATGAGATTAAATGTAGTGCAAGGGAAAAGAGGTGACCCAGAGGGATGTTTGTATCCACTGCTGGTATACCATGACACACTGTCTTGTGGTAAACTTTTTTTTAAATCAGTGAGCTCTATACTAATGACAGAAAGTGTAGCATAGTAAATGACATAAACCAGCAGCATAGTCTTTTATTATCATCACCATGTAATATGTCTTGTCCATAACTGTGTTATATTGTATTAGACTGATAGCACAGGTTCGTTTATATCAGGATCACTAGCAAACTTGAATAAGGCACCTTGCTACAATTTTACAATGGCTCTGATGTCACTAGATGATAGGAATTTTTCAGCACCACTATAATTTGATGCAGCATCATTGGATGTGGTCTGTCATTGACCATAATGTAATGTGGTGCCTGATGGTACTTAGTTCCTTTTGGAGTAAATGGAACTGCAAAAGTCTCTTAGGTGCTACTTGGCATTAGCCAAACTGAAGGGTGAGGACACATCTTTTAAGACTACCAACTTTGCCCATGACATCTGACAACAGCATCAGGTTTGAAACCTCAAGGACCAGCTGCACAGGAGATCAGCTAGCTACAAACTTGGGGTTCACCAAGGACTTCCTCAGGTCTGATAATTTGCTAGATGACTCACAGAGATCGGGAAAACACTATTTTTATAACTATAATTTCATCATAGTAAAAGAACACATTCAGAACAAGTCAAAAGAAAATACATGCAGGGCAGAGTCTGGTACTGGAAGGGTCCCAATTGTAAACCTCCATGGTCTTCAGCATATGTTACCCTCCTGTAATTCGTATGTATGAAATGCAGAGTATTACCAAATTAGATGGTCATTGTCTAAGTCCATTTATGCTAAATATACCATAGACTGGATGATTTATAAAGAACAGAAATTTATTTCTCACAATTAGGGAGGCTGGGAAATCCAAGATCAAGATGTCAGCAGGTTCAGTGTTTGGTGAGGGTCTTCCTTATAGATGACACAGGTGTCGTCACAGGGCAGAAGAGATCAACTCACTCTCTGAAGTCCTCTCACCAGGGCTTAATGAGATCAATGAAGGATGTGCTATGATGCCTTCATCACCTTCTAAATATCCTGCCTCTTGATCTTTTTTCATTAGGAGACATTCTGATTAAAAAATTCACCAATCCTCAGAGTCCGGTTTTCCTCGAGGTCTGGTTAGGCAGGCACACTTGAATGAATTACTAGTCAGACGATATCATGGGACTCAAAGCTCTAACCTCTAACCACACGGTGCTCTTTCTGCAGTGGCCAGACCTCATCCTGAGTCCTTTCCTACTTAAACTATGCTTGGGCCCAACAGGAGTCATCTCATTCCCTGAGAAGACCCCTCCTGTAATGGCAGACAGTGTTACTATTCTCAAAGTTCCAGGGGTTTAGAGATTATTTTCCAGTAGCTGAAACAAAGACCAGACCTCTTCTGGTAACACTAATTCTTCACTACACTGTGAAGGCAGGCAGTCTTTGAGCTGTGCCCCCAGGATCCCCACATCTTGGTATTCATACTTGTGTGACCCCAACATAGAGCTGAATCTAGTGACCGGTTTCTAGTAAACAGAATGTTAAAAATGTGATGAGATGTCACTTCTGGGATTAGGTTGCAGAAAAACTCTGACTTCCTTCTCTATTGTTTACCCTCTTTTTTCTCTTTTCATGCATGGATGAAGCCAGCTCCCACGTTGTGAGCTACTCTGCATCCTACAGTGAAGGACGTAAGGGAGGCCTCTGTCCCGGAGGAGTTGAGCTCTCAGTCCAGCAGCCTGTGAGGAACAGCATCCTCTCAGCAGCCATGTGACAGAGTTTGGGACTATAACTGTCCCCAGTTGAGCTGTGAATGAAGGTTTACACCCTGTTGGAACCTTCACTACAATCCTGTGAGAGACCCAGTGCTCAAGACACTGAGTTAAAGCCATAGTGTGAGTATTGACCCAGAGAACTTATGATAGAATGTGTTACAGAATACGTATTTGCTAACAATAAATGTTCCCTAACTTGGGGCTACTTTTTTTTTTATAACTACAGATAAAATAACACACCGCTCTATTCTTTTGGTCACTCTTTCCCTATGAAAATTTGATCATCCATTTACAGAAGAAATATCTCTCAGATCATGAGCTGAAAGACAGGTTACAGATGCAATATTTAAATTTACTATGTCCTTTACAGTTCTTCATATGAGCTTTGATGCATAAAATAATGTTGTTATTTTGTTCCTCTTTAGGACATTCTTACTGACATCTTACAGTTTTCTTTGGAATCAGTTAATAAAAGATTAATATAGTTGGTCATTTTTGACTTTCTTAATTATTTTCAAGCAAAGTACACAATATCTATCCATTTTTCAAAAAGACCAACCAGGAGAAGACAGTTGAAATCTGGCTAATTTATCTTCGTTTCCTCAAAATTGAACTTATCAGGTTAGCAGGGGATTGAGCAATTAAAATGCTTAGAATCTTTTAAATAATATGAATACTCAATTCTAAATTAAATTTTCTGCTGTAAGTTATTATTTTGGAATTTGAATTTTCTTGGAGCTAAGCCACCAGTAGTTATAAACCCTACACCTATAAATTTACTACCTAGAAGATACTTTCATTTAGTGACCAATTGTTTCTCTGTGGATAAATTCAATTATAAATCACAATCAAATTGACTTTTTAATAGCATCCTTCTCTCTAAGTATTTTAAGTCCTCTGTGGATTATAAAGTAATTACAGTGCTAGAAGAACAGTTTAATAATTGTGTACATGAACACAGACCCTCCTGTACATTCAAGAGGGGCTCATTCCCATCCAGAACATTAAGTTAGTTTTTATTGAGACCAGGGACTGTTGACCCAGACAACTGGGTGATCCCCTGGGCTATTTTGAAAAGTATCCTGGGATCTTTAATTTCCACCTGGATGGTCACGGAGGTGAGAGATCTGCCTTTGCTGGGTGTGACCTTATGTTGTGTTTGGGGGTCTTGAACCAGGCAACCTCTCACCCTAGAGGTGAGATGTGCAAAATGGGCAATTATGCAACCTTTTAATTATTTTTTCTGAATCCCAGCTCTGTTCTCATGGTTAGCTCTCTTCCAGATGACTTCAGTTGGTAGCCGAGAAGAAATGTTAGAAAGTTCCCAGAGAGATGTTTGGCAAGAGTGTTTGCACTGATCTGTATACATGATGCTTTTCTGTTGTAGTTGTTACTTTTCATTTTTCTTCTTTTGGTGTAAACAACAGAATTTTTTTTATTAGTACATGTTTGCAGTACATAATGTTTACATTCAGTATGTGGAGCTGGTCCATGTACCTGACACATCCTAATTCCTTTTTCATCTCCTTTCCCTTCTCATCTTCTCCCTCTCTCCATTTCTTGATCCCCTTCCCTTTGGAAAAAGAACTAGCTCCCTACCTCCTATTATCTATCTTTTATTTTGCCTTTTATTTATAATTCAGGTTTCATGCATAAGAAAAACGATACCACATTTAAGTTGTTACTTTCTTAATACAAGTTCTTCTTTCTGTGTTGACATTCACATAATACACACATGACAGACACTCAAGGTTATTTGGTTCCATGCCACAATTTTCATTTGGCACAACTAACAGCAAGTCTTTCCCCTTTTGTTTCCTTTCATCTGTTACCTTGGCTCTGCTGGCTGAGAGAGTAAATAGTAAATGATTGCAGGTCTTTTACGCCTCACCTTGAGAGACATTGGTATGAAAAGGTGCTAATTACATTCAAAGTGTTTGAGTGGGCTCCAGCAGCAGAGGACCTCTTTGTTGGTGTGTGTGTATATGTGTGTGTGTGTTTGTGTATGTGTGTTTGTGTGTATGTGTGTGCATGTGTACCTATGCACTCCATTTTCAGTTTCATGAGGACTTTGACTAGTGAGAATTATTTTAAAGCTCATAAACACTACAAATTCTTCAAATCATCTTTGAATTTGGCTCAAAACCCACTCGAGATAGTTTGGCAGTTCAACTAAATGTGATTTAGTCTGTGGTCATTGTAATACTACGTGGTTGTGTTGGAATATTTTCTGCATCTAAACAGAAACAGTACATTCTAAGAATAGTAGTTTTTTTCCTCCCTCACCTTGCCCTGTAAATATTAGGGAGGAAGATTAGAAATTCAGGAGTAGAAGAAATTTTCATCAGAGTCTAAAATGTGAAGATAATTGATGCCTCTGATTCAACTTGTTGGCTCCTTACCCATTGAGTTGTGATAACCAGGAATTCTGCTGGGAGTTGGTTCCCGGGTACTGACAATTTTCCTTCTGAAGCTAACACACTTAGCTTCCTTCTTGTGCCTTTGTGTAGAATTTATAGGTTTCAGCAGATTTCCAAAGTATAACACTTGATATCTTTCACAGCTTGGGGTAAATTTTGCAGGACTTTTTTCTTCCACCTGGGGTGAGAATGTACCTTTTTCTAAGATACCTTTCATTAGTTTACACAAATTCTCTTTTTCTTGCTGTGGTTAAAAAAATTATGCAAGCTGTCTACAAAGGTGTGAAACTTTGGCTGTAACTTCCTTGAAGTTAGTTGGGACCAGAACATTTTTTATTTCTGTCTCCCATATGCCTTACGCATTGCCTAGCAGTGTGAACATTTAGTGAACAGCTATTGGATGATGCTGTTGGGATAGTTTCCCTCAAAGGATTGACTGAATTATTTTTCACATATTTAGTTCACTCATTGCTTGAATTAACCTACTCCTGGGCTAATTTGGTCATCAAGGGATATTTATACATTTCTGAA
>RJWT010052087.1:0-10612 GCA_004365215.1 Cuniculus paca
TCAAACTTGTAATCCTCCTACCTCAGCCTCTGGAGTAGGTAGGGGGTCACGGGAGTGCATCACCAGGTCTGGCTCCCTTTATATGGTCTTATTTGCTTATCTTAAGGGATTCTTGTGCACACATTGAGCTATGACTCAGTGGTTAGTCATATTGCCAATCTGTAGTTTAAATAGTTTTGTTGTTTTTTTTTAAAAGGACTCCTTTCAAATTTTTCCTGAGATACCAGTCAAAAGCAGTTAACTTTAAACAGCTGTTTTTTAAATAATATCCCAGTGTGTAACCTTGTACTGATGTCTGAGGAAGAAATGAGAATATTCACTGATTTTCCAGTTAAGAAGTAAAAGTCAAGCCAGGCATGGCGGCACATGTCTATAATCCAAACACTCTGGGAAGCTGAGGCAGGAGGATCACAAGTTCAAGCGCAGACTGGGCAACTTACTTAGTGAGTCCCTGTCTCAAAATAAAAAAGGTCTGGGGATGCAGGTTTGTGTGAAGGCCATGTGTTTAGTCCCCAGTATCACATTCAAAAACAAAACAAAACAAAACAGTGGAGGTAAACAGTAGTTCAACAGGTGATAAGGACAAGGCTGTGCTGAGCTTTCGGTGACCAGATGGATGAAAGGAGACGTGGAGGCTATTTTTAGCTCCTCAGGACTGATTTGAAACACTGATTCCTCCGCCACCCCATCATTCCAGGTGGAACATTCAGCACCATATACTTTAATTCAGTGTGTGAAATATCCCGCTATGTTATACTTTAAAGTATTCCTGAGACATGGCTTGTACTGGTGTGATGGAGAAGTAGCTTGAAACCCACCACACATTTGTGGGTATGGTGTCCATCGTCCCTTTGGTCTGATGTGTGACATGAGCAGAAGTCCCCAGGAGGGCTGGAGGGCTGTACTGAGCGAGCCCAGGGACCAGTCCCTGCCCCAGGAACCCAGGCTGGCAAAGTGGTCCACTGCATTCAGTTGTCCTTTTCCTCTTGGGGGGAATTCAGGCATGCTCAAAGGCTCTGGTTGACAGTGATTTCTAAGATACTTTTTGGTGCTCCAGTTTAAGCCACCAGTAATGTTAATTAAAAACATCTGTGAAGTTTTTAATCCAGAACAATTTAAGCAAAATGATAAATGCTAGGGATGCTGGCCGGAATCACTTTTGAAGGTAGGAGAGCTTTTGTATATGACAGAAAATGTGTGAATTAATTTCCCCTCAAGGGTTTTACCCCTCCTCTTTCACCTTCTGCATGGGTGGGCTGTTCTTTTTGACCACCCCTGATGCTGGCTTGAAACCCCTCATCCCTGCAAAGGGTGTGCAAGAGCCCTGGGGCAGGATCAGGAGGCCACACCTTCCTCTGCACTCCCCCTTCCTCTGCCCCCAGAACGTGCCCGTGAGTCTGGCAGGTTGCTGGGAATCTCTCTCTCTCTTTCTCTCTCTTTCTGTCTCTTTCTCTTCTGTCTCTCTGCAGCAAATCTGATGTGAGATCAGGCAGCCTGAACCTCCCCCTTCTGAGCTCTGCCGACTCTGGGCACATTACAGTTACATGTCTGGGTGGCTCTACTTCCTTATCTGCAAGGCGGGGGTGTCAGTGCCTCCTGGGGGGGCTGCTGTGGGATGAAAGGAGTTGTTTGTATGAAATGGCCTGCTTCTGCCAGGATGGATTCCAGGCACTCTGGTCCGGATTATGGACTCTGTTCCTCTCCATCCTCCATCTCCTGGTTTCTTTGCCTCCGAATTGTGAATAATAAATGGTAGCATGTCCTCTAGAGGGCCAGCCAGAGGGAGGGGACAGGCCCTAGAGGGTGAAGTGGGCTGTCTGTGGAGCCGAGTCAGGCTGTCACTCCGCGTGGCGTTTCCTGTGTCCTGCCACTGTGTGTGTAGATGGCAGCGGGTCCAAACACATCCCAGCTGCTCCCGCCCTGACCTGTGTCAAGGAATGGGGACAAAGAAGCTCCTCAGCCAGCTGCCCCTGCTTTCAGTATTGGGCCTGGCTCTTTCTTCAGTGGTTCTGCGTGGTGGTGGCGTCTTGTAGGAGCTTTCCCTGCTCAACCTCCGGGTGCTTCAGACCTGGAGGCCTTGCTGATGTTTATGCTCCTTGCCCCAGACCCACTGACTTCTCACTGTTTCTCTTGGGGTTTTCGTGGGAGAACAGTGCATTTGTGGGGCAAACAGAGAGCGCTCCCGCCTTGTTTGGAATTCTGGGAATGGATGCAGTGATCTGCCCTGGGTGGCAGTGAGCCTTTTCTCCCAAGTGGACTCTTAATTCTTCACAGCGATGGCTATGTGAGGCTGCCACCTTGTGGTCATTGTCTGGCAGTGCATGTGTAACTTACCTTCTGTATGAAAAAACGTAAGTATGATCCAAAAATACAGTGAAAGTATTTATTAAAAAAATTTTTAATGTATTGCAGGAAAAGACACATCACCATTAATTCTCCTCAGAATATTCTCCCTCATTCAGAAAATTCATCCCATCATTCTTGCCACTTTCTACAGCAGTTCTGGAAATCCTCTTTCTTGAGTGTCTTTTTATAATCAAAAATACATTGAATGCTGCTGCTGAGTGCCATCCAAAAGAACAGCAGGCTCATAAAAACATTTAAGGTGAGTCTTCACCTACCTTATTCACCAAATCCAGTACTATGTAACTTCTGGCTCTTCTCTAAAGAAAAATTACCAGGGCCAGGGATATAGCTCAGTGGCACAGAGCCTGCCTAAATAAAACATTACCATAAAAGGTAAGTATTTTGTATAAATTCAGAGCACTGAGACAAACGTGAAGTTGCAACTAAAGACCTTCATGAAAGAGGATTTCCAGAACTGCTGCAGAAAGTGGCAAGGATAGGATGAGTGTTTGAAATGAAGGAGTGTTTGAGGGGGAGTTGATGGTAATATGTCTTTTACTGTAATAACTTTTAAAAAAATTTAAACGTCATATTTTTATTACACCTCACGTGTTAATTTTACAAGGCTTTTAACAAAGGCCTATCTTCGCGGTTCTCTATACACATCGTTCTCACTCCCAAGCCTTAGCGTTTCTGCTCTGGCATCTCTCTCATCTATACTTTGGCATCATCTCTTTGAGCAGAGTGTCTCTGCCTTCCCCATAAGATTCTCTTCCTGCCTGCAAAGTGATTTTCCTAAAATACAAATTTGATTGTCTGCTGCAGAAAGTGCTTTCTTGACCCCTCATGTTGCAGGTTCCACATGTCTCCTCAGCTCTCTGGAGCTCCCAAGTCATCCCCACCCTGACTGTAGGCTGCATATGCACTTGCTTTTCTGTCTTCCTCTCTGCTTTTTCTGGCTGATTATCTGAGAGTCTTCTTAGGTGTTCCTTCCTCCAGGAACCCCTCTCCACTGTATTAGCTTCTCTTACCCTACCTGCCCTCTGTATGCCTCAGATCCTTTTGTGGAAGAAGAACAAAGAAGTAGGAAGCTGAACGGCTGGAAGGAAGAGTGGGAGGAAAGGAGAACTTAACACACCGCATTATAAAAAATTGTTTTTCTTCCACAAGCTGCTCAAGTAGAGACCCTCTTCTATCTGTGGGTCCCTGTGTGACAGCACTGCATCTGGCATATAACTGCTGCTCACTGATTATTAGGAGGAATAAAGGGAGGGAGAATGAAAACAAGCAGAGATTCTTTTCAGTGTGATGGAACTCAGAAAAGTGTTAAGGCGAACTCATAGACAACCAGAGGAAAGGCCACGTGCTGGGGCCTGGGCTAGCAGCTCTCTCGCTCTTGAGCAGCACTCACAGTCCTTTCTGGATCTCTTGGCCACTCTCTCTGTTCAGCCCTCCCAAGGTCATCAGTCACATGCTTTTCTTATCCAGCCTTCTCTACAGAAAAGGCTGGGATTCGTTAGTCCAGCGCCCGCACAGAGTAACTGAGACCGCCCCTGTGTTTTGCGGCTGTCTGGATGGACTTCCAAACTACCTCCGTGTTTTAGGACTCAGTAAGGATCTACAGACGATGTTACGACTTCTTTGACACGCACTGTGGCAAAATCACATCCTAAAATTGCAGTCGAGAGGCGGCTGTTGAGCTTTGAATACAAGGCGCCGTGCTGGTTACTGTGGGAGCCATCAAGGAAAGGGCTCTGGTCTGGTGCCTTCGGGTAGAGCTGTTAAGGAAGCAGACAGCAGAGAGGAACGTTTCACAAGGCTCCGTGTGGTTAACTGCCAGGGACATGGCCCAAGAATGCTGCGGTGACTAAACAGGATAATGCAGCGAAAGCGCCTCTCCCTAAAAACCCTGCCCCGGAGCCGTCGTGCAGTCCTCTGCTCTCTCGAAGAGGGCACGATTCTGTGCTACATGTGGGACCTCGTAAGTAGTTAGCCTGTCCTGCAAGGCCCTTGATGGGCTCTCCCAGCCCCAAACCGCAAAGACACCCAGGAGCATGCGCTGTGTGATTTAGCCAGCACAGGTCCGGGGTCAGTGGCTTCTCCCCAGTACCCTTCCCAGTCCAGCCTGTTCTTCCTTTAAAGAAGACCCTTCCTCTAGACAGCCCAAAGCCGGACAGTGAAGTTTCACTGATCCTGGGGGCAGAACTGGCTGCTTCCTGGCCACTCCCCCAGGAGTCCTCTGCATGCTCTTGTAAAGCACTTGCCCCTTGCCTGCCCTGGGAAGCTGTGCTCACTTGTGTGTGTCCTGTGAGACTGTCGGCCCCCTTTTTCCCGTATAGTCGTAGCACCTCGCACAGGGTCTGACATGTGGTATGTGTCTTGTTTGTCATTGCCTGAAAGCACTTACTATATTGTAAGGCCTGGGAACACGCGTTGCCTTAATATCATTAAGGCATAAGTGCTGTGGTTCATAGGGGAGTGAAATGCCAAAATGGGTCCCGAGAGTTTTCACGGAACAAGCAAGAATTATTAGAACTGGACAGAAAAGATGTTGTAGATTTAAAGTAGGTCAAACAATAAAAACAGTTCCAAGTAGAAGAGCTCTGCCTTGGCGGCTCCTAGGTACTCAGACCAGGCAGGGAGGGAATCCTCCAGTAGCCAGGCAGGCAGGCAGGCATGGAGGCAGATTAATTTTGGGGAGAGTAGGGTTTATCTGCAGGAAGGAGGGAGGGAGTGCCCCGAAGACAGCCGGAGTGCCATTTGCTACTTCCGAAAACCATAGCGACTTATCAAAGCGGTTTTTGGAAAGATTATCCAGGGTCATCTTTTTCCCTTTGAAAGCATGGGGTGCTCTGTCCCTGCCTGCATTTCCTCTTGGGGCATTTACTTGGTTTGCTCCTTGTGGCCTTGGGGCTCCTGGGATAAACCCAGAAGCTTAGGATCCAGGTGGGAAGGCCCCCTGTGGTAGCGCTGCACTCTTGAGGGCCAGCTCTTTCCTTTTGTAAACAAAGGCTTTCCCTCTGGCACTGCCCTTGACCGGGCTCGGAGCTGTTCTCTGATCCTTTGGGTCCCTGTGCCCTCGTGACTATGGTGACCCGGAAGGCAGCAACACCCACGCAGCAGGTGGTCCTTCTGAGCTGAGTCACTGCCCTGGGATCGGTGCCCTGGCCAGGCCGTCCTAGGCAAACTGGGACCGGACAGAAGTGAGGGGGCCTCTCCCCAGCCTCTGTGCCTGTTAGGGCCCTTTCAGTGTGGCACAGAGAGCAAAGGAAACATGGGTTTCTGGCCAAGCACAAAGAAGTTTTTCCCACAATTACAGTTATGGGCTGTAGTCCATCATTTTATTTCAGTACACCAAAATTATCTACTTACAGTTTACCCTTTAAAAATGGAAACAAAGGGAGTTTTAAAATGTTCTATAATACTGTTAAACTTGTGAATTAAGAGAACTTAAGGGATAACATGACATGGAGAGATGTATAAGCCATTGATGGTCAAGGAAATGTGAAAATGGGATTTGGGTTATTTTTGAACATTTTTGATTTGTAGGCACACGGATGGGTATTTTTTTAATTTTTTTTTTTGTTCATTCCAAGAGAAAAATATAGTGTTGCTTTTGAAAGGAAGTGGTTTTTTGTTGTTGTTGTTGTTGTTGTTTTAAGCATGTCTAGCTTATTCACTAGAATAAGAGAGATGAATAGAGATGACCTCAGTCTGAGACAGCAAGTTGACCGTAACATCTTTCTTAGCCTGGGAAAATGAGCCTTTATCAAGTAGCAGAAGAGAATGTGCAAGTCTGACCACCCAGTCATTTCAGCTGATCAGGATTTTCCAAAAAACAAAGCAAAACAAAAAGCTCTCTACATTTTACAAGTGAATAATAGCCCTTAGGAAATACCACCAGCTTACTCATTTCTAATGAAGCCATAAAAATGTCTGGTGACAGTTACCTGAATACAAATGTTACATATGATTAGCTGCATTGTCATCATTGGGAACATTCAAAATGGGAGAAGAAAGTGCCATGTCTCCTGCATTTAAGTATGGGTTTTTCTAAACTGAGAAAACAAAAAAACAAGTTTTAAGTTTTTTGACGGCACGCATTATATGCCCAGTTAATCCAGTATAGCCCTGCACACACTCAGGGGCCTCTCCCGGCCCACCAGGACTTTCAGCAACTTCACTGAACTCAAGTACAGTACTTAGTTGCAAATATATGCTATAAAGTGCTTAGTTGCAAATATGTGCTATAAACCGATCCAGCAAATATATGCTGTAAACTGTGACCCAGAAGTTGGGGTTTACTGCTCTATTTTTCTGTTTCCTTTGCAAGAATATGTATAAAAAATAAGGATTATCAAGAAGGTTCCCAGTTTTTCTAAGGCCGAAGAACTCAGGCAAATTCTGTAACCCAGAACCAAATCCTGTTTCCTGTGTTTTGCGATTTCAGGTCAGTAAAAGCTAAATTAAAACACAGTTGGAAGTTACAGGCAGGACAATTCTAGAATCCATTCCTGTTAAAAGAATCTGTAGACTCACTGGATTAAGGAGTATGTTTTGGGGCAAAAATTCATTAAAGGAAAGAAAGCTTTATATTCTTTATTTTGTAACGTCTTGGGGAGGTAAGAGAACTTACCTGCTTTTAGATAGAGGTCACAAAAAAGTCAGCCTTGCATGCTGACAATACGGAAAGATTGGTGAGCATCGGGCCCTGCACCAAGTGCCCTTCGCCTTTGAGAAAGCTGCATACCGGGCCTGACAGGACATTACCAGGGCAGCCTCTGGAGGGCCGTGGGCAGCACTCAGGCACGGATGAGTTAAAAAGGCAGAGTCCAGTAAACGCGTTCCCGCTGGGCACGGGTGTGTTTATCCTGCCTTTCTGAAGTCAGCGCCAACATTCTTAATGGTTTCAAGTGATCCAAAGTGTTCCTTTTTTGGCAGGGCTGCTTTCCACACTTGGGCTTATGGCTAAAACCCTTTAGGTGAGGTCCAGAGCCAAAACCAGCCTCAAACTGAAGATCACATTTTGGAGTCATCTTACTGTAGAGCACAAGGAAAACTCTTCAAGTATGGCTGCTTATTTCAGACATGAAGAGACGGTACCAGGGAGGCTTTGGTCTGCCAGAGGTCACAGCGCTGGAAAGCAAGGCAGGGCCTGGGCCAGAGCCCAGGACTCCTTCCTCTGCACCGTGCAGCTCCAGTCCAAGCCTTGGGAGGAGGTGTAGAGTGTCCTTGGCCTCCCTGCTGAAGGAGGCAGCTTGCCCTTTGAGGAATGTTCAGAAAATTACTGAGGGCAGAAAGGAAAACCTCATTTCTACAAAGTGAAACAAATCAGTGATGTGCCGTAGCTTCTTCAAAACCTCTTTTGTCAGTGTGTTATGAATTTGTTAGCTCCTGGATACAAATGAGCATAAGGACATATCTATCTCTATGCCAAAATGAGAGACTTGACATACCTTTTTTTTTTTTGGATGAGAGTTAAGTTATGCCACACTAGTTCTTAATAAAATAAGCTTTGAATCCTTACCACAGGAGAAAGAATTGAGCAATGCTGTGAGAACATGCTGTACTCTGCGGGGCACTGAATAAGTACAATATTTAAAGGATGCTCTGGATTCTTAAAATTGCCTCTTGGAAGAAAGCAAGGAGGGAAATGGCAGAGTCAAATGGAGAAGTTGGCGCAACTGGAGGAGGAGGGCTTGGGAAGATCAACTGACGCCCTTACCTGCTCTCCCAGGACCTTGGGGGATCATGAGCTTCAACAGGAAGGACTCATTTCCTTGCAAGCCAGGCAGAGACCAGCCACCCCCACTGTGCCAGGATTCCCACGGCCAGTTGTAATTCTCCCCCGTACCTCGCACTGTGTCCACCACAGCCAGAAACGGCCAAGCACAGAGTCCCAGGACAGCATGCAAACAGGTGCTCAGTACCCACCGCACACCAGCACTCTCCAGGAGCTTCCTCCGTGAGCTCACAAGATGTAGGTGCGCCCTGTGTTTGTATAACTAATTCTCTAAGATGAACTAATTTCTCTAAGAAGGAAAGGGCACATGAGAGTTTTACCTGGATCCCTCAGGCCTGGGAGGCCTGCTGAGAAGTAAATCCTATGCAGGTGGTATTCAAGCACCTGTCACGCGTTGCTTTGGTATTTGGATGATGTGGTTATTCCAAAGCCTGTTTTCCTCTGGGAGTGTAAACCCATGTCACAAGTATCAAGGTAAGTATCGTCAATGGGTCTTTTATTGGAGGACCTGATCCTTAGTCCTGGTAATAATCTGTGCTGTTTCTCCCTCCTCCCAGTGAATGGAAACAAAGGTGGAGGAGAAATTACCTTGTTTCGCTTGTAGCCTGATTTTAGAGATAAATAATACCCGCCCCCCAACTTCTGTGTTTTCTTTCATTTCTAAAGCGATTATTTCAGAGACATACTAATTGCCTTAAGTGGAAGAACTTGGCTAGATTAGGGCCATCGATGTGTCCATAATGTCCAAGGCCTTCTTCGTGGAGGCAGGCACCTTCCTGTGTCAGGCGAGTGTGTCTTCTGCTTGCAGGAGTGAAATGGAGAGTTGCAGGGATGGTGATACTTTAATTGAACACTACCTTGCTTTTGACGTCTTAGTACTTTTTACATTTGTGTATACTTTATAAAGTACAAGCTAGCAGATATTTCAAATTTAAGCCATGGGTAAAATTTTCCTCACAGAAGACCATGCAGTAAGCTGAGAAAGTGGAATAGAAAGCAGCATGTGTTGTTTTCTTCTTAGGGTTTTTATAACTCGTGTCGGAGGAGAATTCTCCCACCCCTTGCTGTTTGTCTTGGGTCCAGAGCCTTACCAGTGCCTCTGTGTTGAGAACACTCCAAAACCCCTGCCTCTTCCCCATCCTCTGCTGTTCTGTGAGGCCACGTTTCCTCACCCTCGAACAGTTCAAAGGAAAAGCTCCTTGTGTCTTCACCGTGCCTTGAAAATCTCTAGTGATTCATCTTCAGTGTGACTGTGATTGTCTTCCATTTGCCTTCTAAAGGAGTTGAAAGGGGACTCATGTTGTGCAGAGGTGCTTTTATGAAGGGTCATGTAATCTGTTTCCCACCTCCAGACAAAAACTTCATTCTGGATAAATGGCTACCTACAGATACTCTATTTTTTTAGAGTATCCTGAAAGAGGAGAGCCTAGCCACTGTGGGATACTTGGAAGGAACTGACCTCCCCCTGTTTCCTCTGTCCCTTACCTCTATGGAAACAGAACAGCAAGTGCTGAGGAAGGCACTGACCCCAGTGGCTGGTCCTCTGCATGGTTCCTTCATCCAAATGTTCATCCATTGTATTGATGGTCAGCATTCCCTGCTGCCCTGTGGACCCCATGGGAGCTGGCACTGGGTCTTACTCACTGTCCTGTCTCAGCACAGCACTTCCCCAGACTGGATCCTCACACTCATCTGTTTAAGACACGTGTTTCTTCTCACCCCTCCCACCCTGCCTGAAGCTCACTTTCATCCTGGAGTGAGGCCTGTCTCTCCCACCCCTCTTGTCTTGTGTCATCTTAGATCTCTTGCAGCTTGACTTTCCAAAGCAGTGGCTTTTTCCCCATTCCCCATGATTTTCACTTGTATACTGTCCCCTCCTTGTCCCACTTGCCCAGGCTGCCTCTGGGGAGCCCATCAGGCCCTTGAGCTCTGAGAAGCCTCACCTAGCTCATCCATAGCCCACCCCAGGCCCATCCCACCCCATCCCATCCAGTCCCTGATTATTATGCTCTCCATCAGTGTGACATTCTCCAGTACTTTTTTTCGTTCCTCTGTAGTAAATTTCATCCAACAGTTAGGTTACAGTACCACATACAGACATACCCACGTCCTGTACTTAGGTATTTTTCTAGCTGTGTCTAGCATAGTGCTGGTCTCTATGTGGAGAGGTGGCTTGTGGCTCTCCCACATTGCTGTTGGCTCATCTGTCCACAAAAGGTGTACTATGTCCACCCGTGCACCTGGCTCATGGGGACTGGTGTCTCTTGTGTTTGCCCCTGTTGCACTGTGTTTGCACTGGGCACCTGCTGCTCTGTCATTGTCTGTTTAATATGTTTACTTACGCTGGCCTCATCTCTCCTTTGCTCTCCTGTCCTCTGACCCACCTATGATTGCTGGTGTATTATAAATGCAGTGAGTCAATGGTGAATAAGTGAATAGATGGTTGGAGTAATGTGATCCCAGTTTCAGATCTTGCCAGTCTTTTGCTTGATTCTTGACTCCTTGTTGTGACAGTCTCTTTGG